>VWZU01011113.1:402491-571315 GCA_013397095.1 Sterrhoptilus dennistouni | reverse complement strand
GGTGTTTTGTTTTTTTTTTTTTTTTTTCCCTGAGAAATGTGTGTTTAAGCTTATGATGGTAGTTGGAACTGGATTGTATGTAGATATATCTGGGTTTTGTCTCTTAGAGGAAATGTTAGATAACTGGTCTATGTTCTTAACTGGAAGAGTACCACTGGGATTCCACACAGATGATGGAGGCCTCAAAATGGGAGTCACTAACTGTATCTCCTCAGCTGCATGAGAGTGTCCACTTTATTGGGCGCTGTAGTGGAGAACAATAGAGATTATGCTTTTGTGGTATTTCTTCTGCCAAGGACCTGCTCCTCTGTGGCTCTTTGAGAGCCACTCCCAAGAAGAAGTATGTTACCAGCTTAAGAAAGGATCTGCAGAAAATTGGGGAAACTGTCACAATTCAAATGTGTAAATACTTAAGCACGAACAAAGCCTTTAGGAAGTTAGAGTTAATAGACCAACACTCCATGGTCTTCTCCAGTCATATGATGGTAAAGCAAACTTAATGTTCTTTTAAACATGAAATTATGGAAAAAATAGTTTGAGATGTAAGATGGGACATGCAATAATGAAATAATGATAACTTTGTCATATTGATAAAAAAATGATTCTACAGATCAATATATCTTTCTTCAATATTCTGTCCACCTATATAGTAACATTTACTTTTAGATCAGTGCAACTGAAAGTTGAATATTTGTGACATATTCATGTACTGGTAGGAAAGAAAAGACCTAAAATTTGTATCCTGAAGAAGAAATTGAACTCTGAAATTCAAGTTTGACTGAAATAACAGATCGGAGGTGGAGTACATACTCTTATTTACAACTTTCAGACAGAATGAAGTGAACACAAGAGCTGAGATCATTGAAAAGGGCCAGTAGAGAGGTGAAAAGAAAATTGAACCAGTTTTAAATGGAATTTTTAGGTTAGGTAAGGACAGCCTGAAACCTTGTTAGCCATACTGCACAGGGTTTTGTGGCTAACAAAATAGTTAGGGTCAGGACCCATCCATCTTGACAGTCTGAAATGCCTTTAGTCTACAGTGGCCTTTTCTGGAAGAGTCAATTATTTTTTAAAATAGTCTTAGTATGCAGGTTGGTTTGATGCAAATATATTCTAAGTAGGTATATCTGCATTGATTTAATGACTAATTTCTTTGTGCTTTGAAGTTTTGTGGCAATCAATCTCATTGGTGATCATGCTTAAAAACACTTGCTTTGTGTAGACCATCTTCTCTGCACAGTGGATAAAAAAATACCATGAGCTTCAGCATTTGCAGTCAGAACTCCTTTTAAACAGATTTTGGAATGTCAGATTGAACATACCCTCCTGCCTGTGATCCAAAGCAGTCACCCGTGTGAAAGGTTTTCAGCCTCTATTTGTTTGTGCTCTTGGCTCCACCGGCAGTGTAGGTTTTGCACAGTTGATTTAAGCTGACTGTCAATAAGCAGTTTGTTACTGTTAAAGATGCTGGTAGCAGCTTAAGCAGAATATGTAGACCATAACTTGGAAACCTTCAATTTAAGAGACTGTTACATGACAGTTACCTTATACAACCTTTTAAGTGGTATGTAGCATGACAGACTTGAAATGGGCTTGTAGTAATGAGCATCTTATGCAATAATTATCTTAACTAGATCCCTTTCTTTGTGTTACCTGACCCTAGATACAGAAAAGTATATATTTATGTGTGTCTTCACTCATAGTTCACTTGACCCCACTGGTGACCTCCAGCCAAGATCTTGTAGCCATTTACATTGCACATACCTAAAGTTTACTCTAGCAGAGTCTAGCTTCATTCTGTAAGATGTGAATGTCCTCCCCAGGGGCTAACCCTGTTCCTGTGGAGTTTGGAAAGTGGATCAGTGCTGAAGTGCTATTTATGAGCGGCAAGTGTAGGTAGTTAATCCTAAAATATGGAAATTCAAACTTTCCACTGCCTGTCACCTGTGTTGGCTGTTCTTACCAGCAGAGTTCTGCAAGTGGGCATAGGCCTGAACTGAGTATCCTCAGAGATACTGACAAACTCACAGGAGTGAAAGGGTCACTGGAATGCATAAACTAGAAATTGCCTCCCCAGTCATCTAATCCACTGCATGTATTCAGAGAATGCTACTGAAGAAAACCTACTCTAAACCCCAGTTGTGATGATGAAAGAGTCTCCTTTAACTGCTAACTTGATGGCGAAACCTCTCACCTGTTAGATAGGACACATGATTCTGGTTTCCTTTTTTAGGAGATATCAACCTTCTATTTCCTGATGAAATATCAACCACTCAGATATTAGGTATTGGGTTCTTGTAACCTCCTCTGATGAAAAATAAGAAAGAAAAGTCATTCTGTGGAAACACAGTGTTCACCTAGGCGAGGCCACATCCAGGGTGCTAGCAGCCCTGGTGGGTGCCTGAACATATATTGTCACTCTCCTCCCAGTCTGATAAGGAGGGCTCCTTCTACTTGGGCTGCTTCAGTTTTTCAACTCAACCATTCTTCTCACAAAGGATATGAGATTTTCCTTGTTCTGTGTTTCCCAGAAGTGGCTTTCTTTTATTCTTGCAATGATAAGAGGATTTTAATTTTTTTTTTAATATTATGGAATATTACTATTATTTGGGATAGGCTGGTTGTTTTCCTTGCATTTATATAAATGAGTGATCAGCGTTTCATTCAAAGCCAAAATAAAGCTGAGAAGACAGTCCAATCTAAATGAAAGGATTGCAGAGACACTATTAACTCTCCTCTAGTGTGGTAACAGATGTTGCTTAGGAGGGGTGGGTCAAACATTTTTAGAGATCCAGCTCTCCTCAGCACAGGGATATGCTGCAAACTGGTCCCAGTGCTGCTAACAATTGTTTTGGTCCTCAGGTGCTGGCAGCATTTAGAGCCTTGGAGTAAACAAAGCTGCCAGCATTTTCAACACTGTTATCTACTTAGAGCAGACCTAATCAACACTGCTTAAAATGCTAAAGGCCTTCTGTGCTCTGTGCTATAGCTCCCAGCTTTACTGAGTAGACAAATCAGTCAAGACTTTAGGTTTCAACATGGTTTAGAGCCTTTGCAGCTTACAGAGTGTAGTAACACATTTAATTTCTCCTTAAGAGCTGGGATGATGGTGAGAGCCATAGGAGGTTTGGAAGGAATGCAAGGGGTGAAAAAAACCTGATCATAGTCTTTATCCAGGTTACTATTTGAGAATTGCCATCAATCATCATCAATGATAGAACAGAAATCTTCTGTTCCAGGAGAATAAAAATGATTATATATATTTTTCCAATTAAAAGTTAATAAATGAACTGCTCTTCCTAACTTTAAGGTAGATAATGACTATACAGACTATACAGACTGCATACAGCATACATATAGTCTTGTGGATTTCAGTTGTATCAGAACACACTGGCACAGTCTATAGATGATTCTATTAAAATTTTTATTTGTGTTTCCTGTGTCAAAGTCTTGACTTCTGTGACATAAATCATAGTTTGATCTGTAAATTCTCACACATGGTGCTTTGCACTGTACACCACAGGGTTTTTTTCAATATGTGTTGTACTGCAAAGTAGAAAAAAATCTTTTTAATAAGAGATAAATAAAAATGTGTTATAAAGCACAACTAGAAAATTGCATGATACCTTCTATTGTGCCTTACATGACGTAAAATATATTTTAACACAGGATAAGGAGGACATAAAGCTTGGTGAAGGACCTTGGATATTTTGGTAATACCTCAACTGTGTGATTTGCTGTGTTTGCTTTGGTATTATCTTACTTTTATTGAAAAAATATTATTTTTTAGTATTAATGTATTAATCAATTTGATTTTAAGCTGTGGTGTCCTTTATGTTATCTGTATATCTTTCACACTATATTTTGTTATAGTATTATCAGAGTGTAAACTTTAAAGGCTTGATTGGAATTTTTTAGATTCTTAAGTGAGATTCTTGGAGAAACTCATTTCACTTCATCTGGTATTCTCTTTCAAGTTTAGGATAACATTCCTAAAAATGGAGATTTAGTCTACACAGAAATTACTTGTCACTGACCTTTTGTAATGCTACTCTGCCAAGTACTTTGAACTTGAGGCAGAGTTGCCTCTTTTTTTTCTTCAACTTTAATTTGTTGCTAAATTCCCACCACCGTATATGGTGTCATTGTTTCAGTTATTCTCTGTACTTTTGTTTTCTGACTAGATTTAGTGCAAAGATTGAAAACAGAAAAGTTCTAAGCATGCTTTGTGGGGTACTAAAGAACTATTTAATTTCTGGCAACATATTGTAGGTATTATCTCAGCTGTGTTGTAAAAATACTTAATATGGGTAGGAGGAAGGAAGATGAGAAAGAGGCAATCTTGCTCTCCCTTACTTGGTTGTAGAAGACAGACAAGGGTGTGGAAGGAGCAAATAACATTTCTTTCATAGCCTGTGCAAAGATTTTTGTAAGACCACAGGGTAGCTACTGTCAATTTGCTCATCCTGAAATAGATGTTGGAAAACAATGGAGAAGTGGGAAAAAAGGTCATTAGCTGGTCTGCTGAATGAATATTTTACCTGCAAAAATGTGCACCAGTTGACTTCCTCTTCTTTATTGACACAGCAGCTTATCTCAGGAAGATGCTGTGAGTGGCAGAATGCTTCCACAAAAAGTCTTGAGCACCCAGAAGTTTAAGTAATTGGTTTGTTCTTCCATGCTTTGCAGAAAATACAAATTAAAAAAACCCCACAAACAGCTAAGCATGGCTCCAAGCATGGAGATATTCCAAAGATAAGCTTTGGATAGTACAGGTGATGGAAAAAGTTCAGGAAGAGGAAGGCATGAACAAAAACTGGGTAGGGTGGTAAAGCTGCAGTGAGGTATTGAGCTTTAGATACGGCTTGAAAGCAAAGACAGATGCTGTCATTGGCTGACTACGAGTGAGGTAGGAAACAGCATTAAAGAAAGTGAAAGTTGAAAGAGGCAGAAAGATAAAAGAAATGAAGAAAGAAACCAAATCTAAGTGTAGCGACACAAAGGGTTACTTGAAGTTTTACTGTTTTGTTAGACTTATCATTTATTACACCTATTGGTTTTTACCCTGTCAGAATGTCCATCTCTTCAGTTATCTAACTTTTCACTGTCTTTCTCCATTTTTATTTCCTTTTAGAATGAGTTACATACTAAATATTAATTTCAATATATTTGTGTTTAAAGCCACTAGGCAGTACGAATTCTAGTCCCTCTTTTCCCTCTTCTGATAATGGAAGAGAAGTTAAAGCGATTTTTTTCTGTTTGTTCATGAAGCCAAAATGAACAAGGTTGAGATTTGAGACTTATGACTCAGAACGTGAATAGCAACTACATTTTAGCTGGGGAAAAAAACCCAAAAACATTGATCTGAGACTTGGCTTGGCAGGTTTTACATCTTCATTAAATATTGATACTCAAGCATCATCTTTGTTTACACTGCATGTTGCTTCCTCTACGTTTTAAACAAGGTGGATATTTTTTCTGATATTATTGAAGTCAGAAGTTCATAACAACTTATTTATATGTGATAGGAGTTTGTCAGTGTCTTTTGAACAATATGTATATATTCTGGTATTGTTAATGATGCTTAAAACTGTTTTTTGACATCAGATTTTTGACTCCAGTCACCTTAGAGATGCTTCTAATTAAATCATGGTCCAATAAATAATTAGCATAAGTGCTATGCATGGTCAATGCACAGGGTGTGAATACTAAGGACATCAACAGTTGAAATGGATTTAATCTGCAGTATAGTTCTAGATGTTTGCACTGTGTTTGCTTTCCAGTGAAACATATTCTGGTGATTTAAATGAAAAAAGTTGATTGTGTGTATAGTTCTTAGGTTTGATTTTCCTGTTTTCAATAAATTAATAAATTTGCTTTTGTATTTGTATCAGAGTCTAGGGACAGGCAGAAGGAAGGCTGAGAGGAAACAATTTTAAGGTGTTCAATGGAAAAATTTTTAGCTATTGTGAAGATAAGCAAGGTCCTGCTTGTGGATTTAGGTTCCCAAAACAGGGCCAGATCCTGCCTTGAGGCTATTACCACAAGTAAGTTGGCTGCTGTTGGCTGTTGGTGCACCATGAATGGATGTGCAGGAACTGCACAACTGAAGTCACTTGTAACATGACCGAAAGCGGATTTCACTCGGGGTGCAGTGGAAAGGGGAAGAGCTACCTCCATTTTACTTCCCTATGTTCCTTCTAATAAAATCACAAGAGAGAGAATTAAATCAGCACTTTTTCACTTCTCAGTGATATCAGTACCCTGTGAGTTCATGGGAATGTAAAGTTCAGGATACCTACACAGTCAGCAATTCAAGAGCTCTGGTGCATGTGTCATGGTGATAGGGTTTACATGTTGCTAAATCAGTGTAGATTTATGTGGTTCTGACTGCCACAGAGATGAGAGCATGGAGCTGTGTCATGAATATCTACTTCAAGGGTATGACACCAAAAGCATGATAGAAGGCATAGGCATATGACTATACATCTTCCCATAGCCACCCACTCGGAGCTCTTCTTGCTTCCACTGTGTGCATACAATAATTTTGGCTTACCCTACTGTCATCTGCAGCATTAGGGACACCTACGTCATATCACACATAACCACTTCTTATATACAGAGGATCCTGGCAGATGTTATCTGCTTACTAAAAGGAAGCTGGTTGAATTTGCTGCAGTTTCCAGTTACTGAGTAACACCCAGATTATACAACTGAGAAACACCCAGATTATACAACCACAGCCTCCTACCACACTCCTTTCAGAAAGCACTCAAATTGCTCCAGCCATCATCCACTTTCTGCACTCTACTGGACTGGATCCACTACTTTTCCCTAAGAGGGTGAAACTAGTCCAAGATACAGAGATACCTGTCAAGCAAGCTTGATGGACCATTAGAATAATTTATCAAAGGAGACAGTGGATTTTCTGTTCAACTCTTACAGACTGTTTCTCTATGTCATAGAGATACCGTAGTTCAACCAGGAGTTCTATCCAGAAATTAGTTGGATTAAAATTGATGACCTAGATTATCATTGTGAATATATTTGTTTTGTAAACAGAGTCCATCCAATAATCTGCTTACATCTAGCTGCAAAGAATAGGTAGACATCAATATAATTTAAATAAAATAAATCTAAGCACAAGTGCAAACCACAAAAATCATCCCTGAAGTCAGTACACCTATTCAGCTGTAAACTGGAACAGGTTTGCAGTGAATCACAAGCAAGACATAAATACTGTTCCAAAATGAAAGAAGTCACATGGAATATTGATATCAAAAGCAAGGAGTAAAGGTGAGCTACTATTACCTGCTTGTTTTGTTTACCGCAGCAATCACTGGCTATGGAGGGAAAAAATTACTTGATAGTTTCTCATGAGTAAGTTTTTCCATTGAATTTTTTATGCCCACAAACAGCAATCGAAGATGCAATGAGTTGTAAAATGGTTTCTGAGATTGCATGCCACTGCAGGCTCAGGGCAGGGGTAGGCGTGTACCTGCTGCTGCCTGGGGTTGCCATGCAAAGGGGGTGCCAGGACACCCCACTGTACCAGGACCTTAGAACCCATCAACTGCACCAAATCTGTTTATCAGTGCTATCAGAAGCCTAACATTTGAATGCCAATTGTGTCAGTCAGCAGATCTGAGAAAAGCAGGAGAAAGAAGCTGAGTGAAGCCTGGATATTCTGTACTAGGAAAAATGGGCAATAAATGAATTATCTTGCACAGGAGTCACAGAAATCTTGGCATATGAACAAAGAGGGAATGGGTTGTTGAGTCAGTCTTTCCACTGGACAAAATAACTGGTACAGCTAAAGACCACCACCATCCCTTCCACTTGTTGATATGTGTCTGACAGGGGGACAGGGAAAGGCAGGGTGAGAGCTGGGGTATCATTCACAGAGCAGACAAATCTAGCTTGTCTGTCATCAATTCCATGTCTTTGGTTTATTTGCATATTAGCCTTCAGCTCTAGATTCATTAATTAGTTGTTTGTTTGGGGTTTTTTTTCCTGCCATTTTGTTTGACACTGCTGAGAGGTATCTTGCATCTGTTTCTTAAGTTGAATGTTTTATGGTGAGAGAATCCTCTCTGACTGCACGTAACATGCAAACTCAGCAGCTCAGCTTTTCTTCTTCTCATGCTTTCCTGAAATGTCAGACAGCAGCATTCAGATCTGTACAATGACAGGGCAGGAGTCAGCTTGAAAAGATATGCAGTTCTAGTTTCTTTTCAGCTGAGCGACCATGTTTTTGGTAACTTTTAACAATGAGTTAAACCATGTTTCTGTAAGTGTATGAGAATTGTGCCACCCTGACAGAAGCAAGGTATGGAAGTTAATGTACAAAGCCAGCTTGACAACTACTCTTCAACAGTGCAAAACTGGTTGATTAATCTGGGTTTACACTGCTTCATACTGCCAAATAAAACAAAGCTAGATTTGATAAAAACTAATATATCAGATAATAATTTAAAAGTTATAACAGGACACATTTTCCTGTATTATCTGATTGCATATTTCCCTATTCTTAGAAATACATCCTAAGACATGTGATAGCAATGGGAATTTCAGTTACTGTATGCCTTACTGAAGAGATCACACAATTTTGTTTAGACTTGAGAGAAGAGTGGTCAGAATGCAGTGCTAGATTCAAGAGATTATGAAAAATATATTTATAGCAGTTATGTTTGACTGGAATTAACTGTGTGATTAATGTCCAAGGGGAACACTCCTCTTTTCTGGCATGATTTATCTGTTATAGTAGAAGCCATGAAGAAAGAAGTGAGATTTGAGCTGACACAGAAATGTGAGTTTGAGTGACCTCTGAATGTTCAGTATGACTTTGTCTACAACAGTATACAGTAAGTCATATGTAAATTAGTATAATTTCTTGATTGCAAAAAGTTCTGTGATGTCTACCCTCACATATAGAATGCACAGTTTGTGGCCTTTGCAGGGTAGCATGGAGGAGAGGAGAGGGAGCTGGGTATAAAATAAGACTGCAGTGCATGCTCATAAGCAAAAAAATTCAAGTTACTAAGACTTCAATGGCTTTAATGGTTTCTTTAGTCCTGAATGCTGCTGCTAGGAAGAATAGAGAAAACATGCATTGACTGAGAATTCATTTTGCAGATGTGTGAACTCTTTTC
The DNA here is from genome assembly GCA_013397095.1 of Sterrhoptilus dennistouni. Taxonomy (NCBI): domain Eukaryota; kingdom Metazoa; phylum Chordata; class Aves; order Passeriformes; family Zosteropidae; genus Sterrhoptilus; species Sterrhoptilus dennistouni. The sequence continues at coordinate 562,163 of VWZU01011113.1, read as the reverse complement.
TGCAAAATGCTGTTTGATCAGTTTTGACCGCACCTTTCCTGTCTTCTAAAAAAAGCTGAAAATATAAACGAGGAATTGTGGTTAGAAACTGACAACACTTATTTGGTTGCATAGTTACAGGCTGTGAGCATATAATGTCTGTTAGGGTAAATGGATTTACATTATTATCAGCTCTCAGTGTTTTGTGAGGTTGTTTCTATGTACAGTTTCTAGAAACTGTTGTGTAGGTGAACAGACTTAAACTACAATTAGTGTTTTGTGAACAACTGCTGAGTTTGATGAAAAAGGAAAAGGAATGACTGAAATAGTAAGTAAAGTTCTATATGTTGGAAATGAGAATGATGTTTACATCTTACTGTAATTTTATTGGGGCATTAATGAGATTGGCTCTGCATTTTTGCAGGGGAAAAGGAATTAAAGATGTCTTAAAATAGCAATTGCAGAACATAAACTGTGCAAAACTGTCCGTGAATATTCTTCATATCTTGAACCTTGATAACAGGCAGAGTTACTGTATCTTCAGTTCATGCCTGGCCTTTAGTTTAACCTGGTTTGGATGTGCTTAGCATTCAGTCAGTATACATGATATAGCTTCTTCCACTTACAAGCATTTCATGATCTGAAAATAAAGTATAGTACCTTCAAAAAAATGGACACAAAGAGCAATGTCAGAAGCTTGGCATTTGAAATCCAGTGTCAGCTCAGGAATCTACACTAAATAGAATAAATTAAAATAAATAATATAGAAATAGACCTGTATGACCTGAACAGGATCCTCAAATTATTAATGAACCTAAGTTTCCTGGAAAAAGTCCCATGCAGGGACATGCAGTTTGGTAGTTAACATAATATCCTGTGAGAGGGAAGAGGCTACTCAGCTTCAGCTCCCCATTGGGTACATTACAGGAATAAAAAGTAATGTAAAATTCAGAAGGTTTCCTGGAAACAGATGATATAGTAATCCTTCAAACAATATGCTGTTGATTTAGAAACAAAATGGAGCAGCAGCTGAAATGAAAGTAAGGCAACAGGACAAAATGTCACAGAAACTGTTGTGCAAATCCTAATGGTATTTCCAGATTGTTCTTACCCTCATTGCAGTCACTGATAAGTTTGTTGGTTGCTCCCAGAAGGATGTATAGAAGCAGTCTGGCTGTGTGTAAGTACTGAACCTGTCTAGCAGAACTTTACGTCTACAGTGGCTTTGATTTATGAGGGTTAGAACTATACAAAGCCCCACTAGATACCTAAAATTTGCTTGCTAGCAGGAAAAATGTTGACTTATCCAGCTGTCATGATGTGTTCAGCCATACAGCTACCAGGCTTGGGATGAAGACATTTATCTATTCAATCTGTCTGTAGAGAGACAGTAATAACATGGCACTACTCTAGAACTGTCCTCTCATTCTTATTAGCACAATAAATGAAGCATAAGACTTTTCTCAGACAGTCCTAAAAGGGCATTTTTGCAGCAGGCCATTATACTGTGCAAACTGGTACAACACTCATTGACTGAAATAGAAATAGGCTGATTTATGCAGAAGGTGTCATTTGAAAAAGAAAATCTTCTTGCAGGAGTCCAGACTACTGCAAAACTCTTAGGAAAAAAAATACAAGCAGGCCAATAGAAAAAAAAAAAGCCAAAACTTTGTAAGATTATTACATTAATTTTGCAAAGTATCAATGTACGTACTACTAAACTGAGTTGTAAAAGATGGGCTAATGACAAAATGATGTGTTAGATGATGGAATTAAAATCAGGTGCTTGCTACATTAAGAACACTTGATAATTCAGCATCATCATCTATATATTTATCAGCATAGTGACTGAGATGGCATGTAATTTGCTTCTGAAAGTGCTCTCCTGCAATCCTTGGGTCTTCAAAAGCCATTAAAGCAAATTAGCCACAAAAATCTAGAGATTAAAAATAGGCTGCCAAATAGCTGGGCATGGATTTTAAAACCCATAGGTACAGTAAAACCAGATAAAAATCTTAATGTGTCCCTGTAGTTGCAATCCACGGCAAACATCAGATCTGGTAATGGTTGTATTATAACTGAAATCTATGCAAAAAATCTATACCTTTAATAGATATTACACATTAGGTTCACTAAAAGTTAATGTTTTCATTTTTTAAAAAAGTGGCAAAAGACTTTTGTTTATTTGGTTGTTTTTTTAAGGCAATCCAGCTGTTACTGCGACTCATCAGAAAATGGATGTAGTTTAGAAAAGTTTGTCTATTTAATCTAGCTCTGGTATATATAAGCATGCATGTCTGCAGAGTTTGCAGTATTAAAGACAAGAAAAACATTTGGCAGAGAGGAGTTATCTGAAAGGGAGGTTACAGACTGCAAAATGTTGGTAAGGAAGCTCACACTGTTTATGTCTGCACCATATGGCCCATGTGTTTATGAAGTAGTTCAATACTTATCTCATTCCTACCCAACATTCTCTTCCTCTTATTCTCATCTTCACTTCCTTGTTTATTTTTTCTGTTAACATCAACAACGTTGTTCATGGATGAGACAGGCATGAGAACTGGAGTTTCATATGAAGTTGTAATTTCCCTTACTTTTTTTTTTTTTAGTTACTTTTGCAATAGTCAGCATCTTAACTACTCAGAAGTGTATACAATCTTTAAACATGTGAACAGAAATTCCTCAAGCCCAGCTAGTAACTGAGTTCATTGGAACTATGCTAAAGGGGAATAGGACCACTTGTGCCTAAAGAGTGAATCCAGAGGAATAAAAAATGTTGTGCTAGATTATCACTGAATTGGGTTGACAATGAACAGTTGGATGTTAAATGGTCAACAGTGAAGTTTAACAAAACTATCATCCAACAGAAGATGGGCAATGATTCAACCAAATCACGTTTGATTTATTTGCTGCTAGCTTGGCTGATGATACCAGTAGCCAGCCAAAAGAATCTTGAAATCCTGTTGCTGCTGCATTACTGTCCTTGCCTAAGAACAGCTGATTATGTTTATTATCTCTACCTTGTCTTATATCAAATAGTTATGATATACAAGCAGAAACTGTTTCATATTATCCTTGTGTAATCCCATAGGCCTCCACTGTCACTACTAATGCTGCTGAGAGGGGCAGTATTGAAGTACCAGAAAGATGGAAACCTGTGCTTCTAAATCTACGTACATACATACCTGTTTTTCCACTTGCATATACATTCTGGCATATATGAGAAGATGTATCAAGATGACAGATGAAAACACATTTAGCAGCATCAAAGTGTTAAGGATAAACCAGCAGGATGACTTGCTTCCAAGGAAGGCCATCAGCATCCTGGATTGTGCTACTGGTGCACAGGCAGTAGATGGAATTGATTCTTCCCTTCTACTTGTGAGACCACATCTAGACATTTTATCCAGTTTTAGGGCTCCCAGTGCAGGAAAGTCATAATGAGCAAGTTCAGCAGAGGACCACCAAGTTGTTGGGTCTGGAGCACCTGACCTGTGAGGAGAGACTAGGGAGCCAAGGCTAGTTCAGGCTATTCAAAAGAGGGTTTCAGGGAGACCCAATAGCTGCTCTCCACTCCAACAATGCTCAGTACCTACAAGGTATCAAGAAGACAGAGCCAGGCTCTGTGTGGTGGTGCATGGTGGGTGGACAAAAAGCAGTGGTGATTTATCAAGGGTTTCTACCTAATAAATATATTTTTCTTTTACCAAGAGAACAGTCAAGCAGTTCAGTCAACCTATAGAGGTTGTACAGCCCCCATCCTTTGACGTTTCCAAGGCCTGACTGGATATAAGGCTCTGAGTAATGCAGTCTGATCTCAAAGGTAAATCCATTTTGAGTGAGAGTTTGGACTATAGACTTCCTGAGATCCCATTCAACTGGAATTATTCAGTGATTTAGGATTCTTTGATTCTACATGAATGAACATATTTCCTACACTTAATTTATAATTATAAATTAAACCCTACCTAATCATACGAAAAATGGGAGACTATTCTGCCACTACTTGTGCTCTGGCTGTGATTGCAAAGGTAAGATGTTTCTCAGAGGAAATTTCTCTGAAGAAACATCTATGCCTGTGTGCTTCTTGCATCACTAAACAGGTAAGAGTTAAGTGCTCAAGGTGGCTCAATGAATCTGGCAGAGAGAGTTAGCTCAGATCCCTTGGGCCCCGCTCTATTTTGAATTTAGTTGTGAAGACATGGTCCTCACAGGTTTTCGATTCTCTTATTCTACAATATACACACTTGTGCTCAAAATGCCCCATTGAAAGCAATCATCTTTAACTAAACCTGTTGTTTTAATAGAAAAGGCTTAGATTCCTTTTTTTAAAAAATACATAGACTGATTTAGCAATAGGATCAAATCATGTTCTATTTTAGAGAAGGGCTAACTTGTGCCAATCATTTATATCCCCTCATCTGTGATAGCCATATAATTAAAAACTTGCTTTCAATTTATTCTAGCTCTAGGTGAGAATCATATTTATTTATGGTTAGTAATTAGAATAGTGTATGTGCTCCAAACAGGACTGGTGACTCATTCATTGTCAGTGCAAACATGTAGAAAGGATAGTTCTGTCTGTGGAGAGTTTTCATGATTAGCTAGATGGCTGGTTATGACATCCATATTTCAACTAAGCTGAATCTTTAAATTCATCAGCTGACATTCTTTAGAGGTGTCTCTACACAGAGGTGTTTGGGTTCATACATGCTAACTTCTGTTTAATTTTAAAACCCACTGAGAGCCATATGTAAAAAACTAAACAGAAGTGCAATTGTTCCTTGTTTGTTAACTGAGTCCTCTTCAACGATGTGAACCATCTGTCTCCTCACTGGATCTCCACTAATACTCTATGTCTTGAAATTTACCCATTCTATGGAATTAGTTTATTCCTTCAGCTATCCTTATGTCAGTGCCTGATTACCTGACAACTATCCCTGTCCATTTTACTTTCACCAGGGAAAGAACAGATAGCATTGACAGCATTTTGACCATTTCTCTTCTGCCTGGAATCTGTAGAACCTCTTCCTCTTAAATGGTTGGCCTGCTGAGATGAAGAAAACCATAGTCTGTCATTGTTTCTTCTTATTATTATTACAGCTGATCCATTAACATCTTCTATTCTATTGCCTTTTCCATTTCCACGGAATGAGTTTTCTTCTATTTACCTCATCAGGTATTTGCTCCTATTCTTTTAAAACCTATGACAGAAGCACAGAGCTCAGAATAATCTAATTACCTTATCAAGTGTCCCATGTTGAGCCCCATGCTACTCTATTGAAGTGACTACTGTCAACTAAAATAGGTAGTAGGTTAATGCTGGCTTAAACACAAGTTTTTACAGTGCAATAGAGGTGCTCTGCTAATATATGTTATGTCATTCAGCTTCCAAAATAACTGATCTTTCTTTTCTTTTTCAATTTGAAGACCGGCTACCCAAACTGAAGAGAACTGTGATAATAATTACTTTTATGGCTTTATGACTTCTGTCTTAGAGATTTACACAGTCATTATGGAGAGCTATGCTAAAGAATTTCACCATGTACTTTGCTTTAGGTGCAAAATAAGTTGAATTTCCAGTTTCATATACAAACTGGTTGATTAAATTAACCACTCATGCAATAAGTATTTAGGCAAAATAAAACTTGCTATTTAGAAGTGCTTTTTTTGTGTATATGGAGTTTTTCATGACAGGACTTTTTCATGACAGGAGTGATATTGTTGTCTTGACTGTGTAATTGAAGACCTCCATTTGAAATTCAAATTAATTAAAGATAATATGTAACAGAATCATCCTGTGTTTAAAGAGCAAGAAAAGTAAGAAATAATTAGAATGGTCCTGGAGATTGCTTTGATAACCTGGGTGGAGGGAGGGGAGGGATGGAGAAGAGGGAGAGGGGGCTTTTTTTACATGGAATTATGGGCGTTGAAGATGAGTCCCCATTGTGACAGTGTAGCTAAAATCTCTGGTGTGGTTCTTAACAGTAGAAATAGATCCCATTGCCATGGAGGCTCTGTCACCTTGGTGCTCCTGCAAGAGACTTTTACTGGAAAAGTGTATCATGTGTTTCATGTGTCCAGAAGTCAAGAAGAGTATTGGAAACTGAAAACAAGTGAAAGGAAGAGTAATTAAGAGGATAATAAATGTGCTAGCAAAGAAGTTTTCAGCAGGCACCTTGTCTGCATTTGAAGTAGAACATGTGCTCAATTCTGAATTAATGAACATGTCAGTTTTGGTTGGGTTGGTTTTTTTGTTTGTTTGTTTTTGTTTGTTTGTTTGTTTTTGTTGTTGTTTTAAAATTTGTTTTGTTTTTTCAGAAAATATAATTAGATATCAGAATTATTAACCAAGGTGGATTTTTCATCATTAAATTTTAAATAGAAAATAGTTTTTGAGATGGTTTGTTTGGTCTTGTTTGGTTTTGGTTTTCTTTTTAAACATGCTGTAATTAAAACAGGAAAAATTTGGGAAAAGTCCTGTAGCCTAGCAAGGATCAGAAATATCAGTCACTACGCTTGGTGGACTGCTAGACAATTCCTAGCCTGCACAACTTATTATAGGAAGGAGAAATGTGGGAGAAGAGAGGGACGCTAATCCTGTTCCAACTCAGTTCACAGGGGTGATAGAACTGAAGAATAAGAAGATACATCAGCCACTAATTTCTATTGCTACAAAATCAATGGCAAGTACTAATATTTCATCATGGGTCTGAGTGACATTGCATGTATTTTTCTCAGAAGCAAAATTCTTGAAAACCAATGACTGGAACTTTCAACTTTTCTTAGAACATAAAACCAATATCTTACTGACCTTCTCCTTTCAAAAAAACCCTTGAAAACAATACAGATTTTCATCCTGAAGGCTCAAAAGTGATAGATAAAAGTATGCACATATATAATTAGAAAAAATAGTTGGTTTTTTTTTCAAGAGAAGCAATTCATAAATTTTACATGCTTGAAGTTGGTAGTGCTGTCACTAACACACTTGATTAATACACTGGTCGGGGTACTCAAAACACGTGGTTCTTCATCTTTAGAGAATGCAGAAAAGAACAGATGTCACCCAGCTCAGATCACATGAGCAGGACGTTGATGTGGCTCAACAAAATAGTCTTTAATCCTGAAATCACTTCAGATTCTTGGTAGGGGTTTTTTTGGGGAGGTTTTTTTTTGTTGTTGGTTTTTTTTTAATGCCTATGAAAGTCATTCAATTGTGAATTACAGTAAAAGGCTCCAAAAAAAGTTTTAAAATCTTGTTGAGGCTACAAACAGCCAACCAGAGAAGGAGGCAAAGGATGGATTCTCACAGAAGGCACAGGCTCCTTCCAGCACTGCCTGCTGCCTTACACCACCTTCTGTTCCTCATGGTGTTGACTTCACCAAGAGCTTGCAATCAAAACTTACGTGACAGCACTCATTATGTCTAACTGGGTCCAAAAATTTTCACTGCTTGTTTGCTCCTTACGCTCCAACCTGGACTCATAAACTAAGGCAACGTCTTCCTAAAGCTGCCTGGTTACTTAACAAGGAGCCAGTTCTTAGGAATGTAGGCTCGTCCGATGAGTTAGGGACCTATGAGCTGTACTTGTCCTTAATTAATAGTTATTATAAACTAATGATGAGACCTGAACCACAAGTACCCTATTTGATCCTTTGCGATCATTCTTAGAGATGATATTCCATATCTTAACTCACTGAGGTGACAATGCACTGAGTTTTAATGCTGTATAACTCAATAATAATTTCATATCCTGCTGTTCCTTTTTTATTTCTCTTTATTATCTTTGGATATTAAATATGTAATTTTAAAAATTGAAGACATTTCAAATATTTTTTACAGGAAGTGATAGGAATTTAATTCAGTTTTACTTCTCTGACTCTGTAATTTCCAAATGTTTTCCTGAATGTTTTGGAATTATGTGCATGCTTGTTTTATTTGAGCAGACATTTTTAATTCTTGTCCATTGTGGGTAGTAGACTCTGTCTTGATATACTCAGAGTTGTATATAGTTGTATGGTCAGAGCTAGCAAAGGCTGAACAATTTATTTTGTACCATTACTTTCATATCTATCTATCTATCTATCTCATATATTATACATATAAAATCATTAGTAATTGTAAACTGGTTTATACTACAACTGGACACATGTGATTCCTAAAAAATAGTCCAGCTAGAAGATATCTTGGGACCTGCAAATTGATAATATGAACATGAGTTAGTCAAATCAACTTCTGTGTAAGGTACAATACAATATTTTTAAAATATATTAAATCTCTAAGTAGATCCTTAGTCAGCCAACCTTGTGAAAAAGCTGGGAAGAGAGAAGCAGTGGACTTACACAGAGCAGTAATTATATGATATTCCATTTTGCTTAAAGGTCAGGTCCCTGGTCTCATGTCCAGTTGCCCCAAGGTTTTCAAGGAGAGCAAGACAATGAGGAATCTGCTCTTAGTACAATCTAACCCCTGTTGTTACATACTCCAGTTCCCTTCTCCTTACAGCCACAAAACGCTAAATTGGGAATAGATAGCTTTTACAGCACTCATATCCATGATTCTGACTAAGAGAATTGTCTTGACTGGAGATTTGGATTATGAGGAGATCTGAACCCTGGCCTTATGGATTCATCCTATTCTGGGCTGATGGATCTGCTGTAGTCTTGGGCAGCCGGAGAAACCTTTTCCCCAAAGTTTCTCTGGGAAACCCAAGGCGATCCCAGACTGAAGAAGATAAAAAAGGAGATTTAAGAACCTGTTCTTGTGTAAACCATAATCACAAATAGCTCAAAATTCTTCAGGGATGTGGAAATATCTGAAATGCATCCCCTGGAAGCATTCAAACTTGAACAGTTCTTCCATGTAAAGGCAAGATGTCAGAGGAGAGCTTTGAAGTCAGTGCACTTTTTTTTAAATGCAAGGAGTATTATAAAGTATCAGCTTTGCCAGTGTCTGCCTTTGCCTGGAAATGGTGCCACTAACATTTCTGTTCCTAATCCCAGGTTCTCCCATCCTTTCATGATTGCAGCCACAGCTGACCAGCATACTCTGATGCTTCTTTCTTAGCAACACCTGCAGACCTGGCTTTCTATGACTTTAATACCCATTTGTTGTCCCTGGCTCTACTACTGTGGACAGCTTACTCCTTTACCTTTATGTAGAACTTGCCTCAACTATAGTGCCATTGAATATGTTCTAATTCTTTAAGTAAATCTAGACCAGTTGAGAAAGAAGTCAACATCCCCCTAGAATGCCATATTCCATTGCTACTGCTTTTCCAGCCTTTTTCTCATAAGGCTTTTTAATATTATGGAAGCAGAAATTGAATGCTTTTGGTACCAACTGACCTTGATATTACCTAGACTAATGTTGCTTCATTCCTTCTGTTTCTATGGTTTTCTTCACATAATTGAAATTAAGGGTCTGTGCTTATTATTGCTGACAAACAAAGATCACCTCTTCCTCTATTCATGATATGAAGGTTAGCCTAACGACTTCATGAGAGAGAGAATTCAGGTAACTGTGTGGGAAGAATTGGTTCAGAGTGAGAAATCTCAGTATCCTGGAGACAAAAAGGATTCCTCATATTCTATACTGCATAGGATTCTTGTTTTAAGATCTCTTCCAAGGCAGGATCTCACTTCATCACATATAGTGCTCCCAGGAATATATGATTAAATTGTCTATGTAATTGTACTCTGATCACAGAAAATACGTTAAATGGCTGTGAGAAACCCTTCTTGAACCTTGTATGTTAACATGGCACAAAGGCAGCTCTTTAATGGAAAAGACACATGAGCTTCTATTCAGAAATGTCAAATCTTTATTTTGAAATATGTATTTCTTTCCTATACTGGTGTCTTAATTGCTGGTTTTGGAAATCATACTGCCAGAATTGTTTGTAAATGTGTGTATGTGTATATTAAGATATTCACATGTTTCTGAGTAGTGGTGGAATTATAAACCTTGATACAAAGGAGGGTAAAACAGGATTTCAATGTAGCTAAGTAACTACTGGAATGTTAAATTCAGAGTTTAAATTCTCCAATACTAGTCTAGTTTTTAAAATTAAGTTCTTTGTGACAGTATTGGTCAGTCATTTATATGGAGTTAAGTACTAAGAACAAACAAAACTTTAAAATTGGAAGAATGATGCTGTTTGTAATTTTGAGGTAACTACTTTCAGATCCTTAAATAGACCTATTTTTTGAGAGTAGATCTTCATCACTTTATGGAAAACTAACATTTTTCAGTGTGGATATCAAAACATTGAGGTGTATGAAAGCATTAGGTTCTGCTTGATTACAACTAGTGCCCAGAAAATTATTGCAAATTAGACTGAATAACAATCTTGCTTTTGCAGCATTGCATTTTGTAGTAATGGCAAGCATTTCTAAAGCATGTTATTTGTGTTCTGCTGTTTTACAGACTTCTGGTAAGATTTTGTATTGATTCTAGTCTGCCAATTGGATTTAGATCACTTTATTCTTATACCTTTGTTAGAAAGTATATGCACATTCACAAAGAGGTAAAGCTATATCTGTACTGAAATATTTGCAGAACACGTGAGGGAATTAATTATCCCACCACACTGAACTCAACTGACTCAGGTGAAGCAAATGGAAAACCCCTACATCTGGAAAGTTTAAAGAATCAGAAATTTAAATGCTTGGGTTTATTTGCGCTTGACCCATGCTTAGAATTTGCCACTGTAATTGATAGCCATGGAGTGTGCTAGCTGACTTCTGTGTCTTGGTGCTATAATAAGCACTGTTCTGTTTCATGGCCAAATTCTCTTCATCAACAGAACATTTTAAAAAGTTTCAACTGAAAAATTGCAGCAGCTTTCATGTTGGAAAAAATTTAGTAAGATGCTGGTTTTAGACAGCTTCATATTTCCTGGCAAGCAAGTAAAGCAGGTTGAAAAATTTTCCTCTTGGAAAATGTGGCTTTGCTGAAATAAAAACTTTCTGTGAGAAAATGTCAATTTCAATGCATATTTTTTTATATTATAATTTGAGTAATCAAAACAGAGCCCTCCAAGTTTCAAAGTGACAGTTTGAAACAAAGATACTTTTTAGTTCCAAATAATTGCTTGAATTAAAACCAACCAAACAAAACAACAGGTCAAGTTGCTCAGCAGCTTTTATTCCAATCAGAGGTCTGGTAACTTTTCACTTTGACTTTTTTATTTTGAAACTCCTTATAGTTTTTCATCCTAGTGTTTTTTTTTTTTTTTTTTTTTTTTTTTTGTTTTTTTTTGGGGTTTTTTTTTTTTTTTTTTGATACTCCAATTTTTCATCCTATGTTGAAATTGAAACTAATTTCCTATGGAACAGAATTTTGTTTCCCAACCAGTTCTGCAAGAGATCCATCAGTCTAAGACTTTCCATAAGAATAAGGGAGGAATACTTCATAAACATATGAATGTCAGTTACCTGACTGATGTCCCAAGCTGTTTTGAAATAGCTCAGGAGAAAACAATGTCATTATCAGATGTGATGTACCTCAGAGTTTGTGCTCATCTGACTACCCTTACAAGCAACAGTACACATGGGAAACCATTTTAGATTTTCCTTTGTCTAGGTTACACAGACAATCTCTTCAGAAAATATCTGGTTTTGAATCACTTCAGAAACCTTCCTCAGGTCACTAATGTTTCTGAGAACTGGGAACAATCTTTCCATGTGAGAAGGATGTAAAGACCTTACCAACCATTTTTGCTACCCAACTAATGCCATCCTCCATGACTGGGGCCCATTAGTCTGATTTCTTTTGCTTGCCTTATGAAATTATATTTGTTAGCATATGTAGTCAAGGATCTAACAATCTGAAAAATATCTGAGGAATGACCTCTCTCTTGATTTCCACTTTGCTTAGGAAATAACTTGTTTACTACAAGACCTTCCCAACCACCCTCTGTCATCTATTACCAGAATGATCTATTCAACAAAAAACTGTAAACTGTACCTGAAGAACTTTGCGGGTGGCTAGTTGGATTACTATTATAGCTAGAGATGATCAAGATTTCTGTAGGAAAGAAAGGATTCTCTAAACATGGATTTTGCTTGTCGTGATCACTGCTATCTAGGCTTCACTATCTGACTCCAAGAAACATGGGATTATTTTTCACTTAAGTTTTAGTCTCGGATGTTCTGAACATCTAGATATGCTGAAAAGTGTTTCTCTAAAAATAATACATCCATCTCACATATTTTGGGAAGATTAATCAGCAAAACTTGTGAATCCAACTAATTATGTCATAGTTTATGATTTTGACTGTGGTGGTAGCAAATCAGCACCATTTTCTCTAGGAAATAATGTCTAACAAATGTATTTTCCAGTGCAGAAGTGGTGCTAGAGACAGTATCACTAAGCCTGGAATTCACCCAGTGATGTGGAGTGCTGGACGCTATTGGAGAAGAAAATAAATCTGTGTTTGTTTCTGAAGGTCATACAGTTAAAAAGATGTATAATGTTACAAACAGCTTGTTTCAGAATAAGAATTTTCATTGCAGAAGGTATGCGGTATTTTCCTCATTCTTTCCTGATTCATTCTGAGGGTAGACTTTACTGCATCATCTAAAAAGGGTGTTATTAGGCATAAATAACAAGGGACTGCTTCCTTAATAACATAATAAAAATCTACAGTTTGATTAGCCAATGTGTGTTTCACAGAATGAATCAGAAAGCAAGATGATTCCTTGCAGATAGAACATGCTCTTAAGAAAGGATTTTTGGAACAGCTTGTGGAACTAAGATTAAATGTCTTATACACACATACATACCCATGCATCTTGGATATATCCCAAGATTTAGGATGTAATCACTGGAAAAGATTTAGCTTTCACAAAATGTTATATATGGGAAGCAGTTAAGTGCCCTGATGGTCAAGGGAAGGTAGCTTTGCATGAGCTTTGCACTTTACAGCACTGTGGCTATCAGTGCATGGCTAGGCAATAATTAGCATAGCTGTCTCAGTGATAGGATTCATACCTGAGCCCAACCCTCCACACAGTTCATGGATGTTTTGTTTCAGTTCCATCAAGGCTGATGACAGTCGTGTGTTTCAAATGGTGTCTCAGACTGGGACGGTCAAGAGACTTTTTGAGCAGAGATGTTTCAGAAAACTGAATCTGCAGAAAGCAAGATGTAGAACAGAGACCTTTATGAGACTTTCTTCCTAAATCATATATCTACTATGATTCTGTAAGGATTTTTATGCTACTGCTGGCATAAAGTATTGCTCAGTTTCTTATAACGTTGGAATGTTTGGATCGGCTTCAATTCATTAGCATTACATAAGGAGGGGAGGAAACTGAAACTCAGGTTTTGTTCTGCTTGGATGCACTCTTTCATGGTTTCCAAGAGGTGCCAAAGTTCAAAGCAGAAAAGTTTTCTTATTTTGTTTTTCAGTAAATCTTAGAAAGAAACTATCTGTATGGAGTAAACCTAATCTATCAGTATGAGCTCTAAGACAGTACACAGTTGACATGTCTTTTTCTGTCACAGGGGTGACACTATTCAGCAAGCAGTTAAACACATTTGGGGGAAAAACCAGTTCCTTGCCATAATGCAGTAGGTTACTATCCAATTAAAAATGATCTGATAAAAACACTTTTTAACATTTGTCACATTTTTTGCCTGTTTGTGATCCAGCCAAAGAATTTCTATCATTTTGCGACTGCAACCAAGATATAACTAACTGTTGCCATACCAATAACTAGGAAGAAAAAGAACCTCCTCCACATGTACTACCCACACAGATCTGATGGGCACAGTTTGTGAAATGCCTTGGGAATAAAATGGAGCGGCGACTGATGGCGTGCACATGGCTGCTGCAGTTGGAGCTGGCCTGGGACTTACATGCTCGGTGTGTGTACGTGCATATGGAGGACGTGTGAATCACTGAGGCATTGTGTCTGTGCCCACAAACACAGCTCCCATTTAGCTCACTCGCTACTTCTTTTCCTCAGTCTGTCAAATTCTGCCAGAGGAGCTGTGGGCCTGAATCTGGCCGTAGCTGTCTAACAGTTCAACTTGCAAAATCCCCACAGCAGAATAGCGAGATTATTCTTATTTTCTTTTGCTCTAACTTGAGGGCAGTTTGCCTGTGTAACATCTTGAGGTGTTTGATGGCTACATGTTCAGTGATACCTTTCCACTGGCACTAGATGCTTTTACCTTCATATGTAAAGTGAGGAAGTCTTCATATAATGCAACTTATATTTTCACTTTTAATATGTCCACTAATTTTCCTTTTAAAGCAGCATTTCTTTTTCCCATCCTTCTCTCTGTCTTCTTGGCTGTTAGATTTGGAACATCTTGGAATAGCATTCAATTATTTCTGGATAATGGCAGTGGGCTTAGCAGATCATGAAAACTAATACATACATATTTTAAAATGGATAAGGTTCTGAAGAATTGTCTGAGCTACTTATTTCTCACTTATGTTATAAAACAGCAAATAAACCAAAAGGCAAATCTCTGTAGTCCAAGGAAAACACTCAGTAGAAAAGAGAATGAAGAATATGTAGTTCCTTAATCTTTAGACTCTCAAAGATATTAAATTTACTACTCAGTTGCAGTTGTCTTGTAATGCGAATGTTGTGATATGACTTACTGTTATGAATAAGCACAGTCATTGAACTCTCAACACTGAAAAAATTAAGTTGTAGTCAAAATAAATTTTGCAAAATAAGGGTGGATTTCTGCAAAATGAAAGGAATTCCCATGCTGCTTCAATTTCATATCAATCAAAAAAAAATTAATATAAAATAAAATATAATTTGGTTGTGGGCTATTTAAGATTTTTAACGCTTTCTTCCTCATTTTAATCTACTATGAAATTCTTCTGTTTTGAAAGCATAGAAAGCAAAGAAAAAATCTGACCCTTCCAAAATAAAAATTTCAAAAATATTTTGGCTTTTATAAGAGTTTTATTGATTTTTTTATTTAATATTTTTCGTCAGGTTCTACCCACACTTGTAGATAGCTTCTGCAATATGTACCCCTTCTCTTCACCAAAAATGCTATTAAAAATATATTTAAAATTCCATTAAAAAGTAACTGATGACAGCAATTGGTCATCAGTAGCATAGTACCTCCATTTTAACAATGAAGTCATGCTTTTATATACACTTAACTGTGTGCAAGGTTTTAAAAATCATGTTCCAATGTAAAATATGTGGTCATTTTAAATGTGTCTAATGCACTCGGTATTGAATTCAAGCTTTCAGCACTCAAAAATATGTGTTCTCACATTTATGCAGAACTGTTTTTACATATGTTTACTAATAAAGATATCTTCTAAGATATTTGATGGGAAAAAAGTTTAGGCTAGATCTACCTCTCTGGGCAACCTGTTCCAGTGTTTCATTTTCCTCATCAAATAAAATTTCTTCCTGACATTTAGTCTGCATCAACTCTCCTTAGTTTAAAACCATTATCCCTTGTCCTATTGCTACAGGCCCTACTTAAATCTCTGCACCCACCCTTCTTATGTGCCCCCTTTAAGTACTGACAGGCTGTAGTGAGGTCTCCCTGGAATCTCCTCATCTCCAGGATGCGCAACTCAAACTCTATCAGATTTCACTCATGGGAGACGTGCTCCATCCCTCTCATCATTTCTGTAAATCCAACAGGTCCACTGCTTTCTTGTGCTTAGCACCACAGAGTTGGTTGCAATAGTCCAGGTGGGATCTGAGAAGAGCAGAATAGAGGGGCATAATCACCTTCCTTGACTGCCTGGCCATGCCCCTTTTGATGCAGCCAGAATGTGGAAACAATCTTCTAATCTGACTAGACATCATAGGCTTCACCCACTTAGAGCAGCACTGGCTCCAGCAGCTCATGATGAAGAAAACTGCTCAGGGCGTTTATGTCAGATTTGATAAAACTTCTACTAAAGCATCCATTCAAATAGGTCAGAAGTTTTAATGGTGAATCTATCAGACATTTTTTCTGAGGTCATGAACTGTGAAGAATTTGTTCCTTCTGGCTGTCAGTAGGTCTGCTATTCTGGAAAATAAAAGCAGTATTTAGCTAAGGATACAGCTTTCCTCTGGGACACACACATGCCACTTCATCTGATTTCAGTGGGGCTGAGGAACTAAATGAGTCCTCTAATAATTAATTGTAAGGATTTTTAGATTAACTTTAACTGTTCCAGTTAAAAGTTCAGATACAGAACCATTTATAATAACAGACCAAGCAGCAGAAAGGAATCAGTCTCTTTTATCACCTGGTGTCACAGATAGGCACATGGCAACTCTCTGCTGAGGTTAAAGGGGAAAAGATATTAAACATAACTGCTTTACCTCCTCATTTCTGTGCTTGTGAGAATGTTGGCTTTTGTGTTCCATAAGAAATTTCAGCTCCAGTCAAGTCAGCATCTTGTGTCTTTACACGACTTTCTAAGTTACACAGGCATTAATAACAGGGGCCAAGAGTAAAGGGAAAATCTGTCCCACACTATACAAGAGTGAACTGGGATTACTGAATGCACAACTTGTCCTGCTATTTCCTACATCACAGATGAGTAGGAAACATTTGTGTGCCTGTTCTAATTGTGCACACAATTGTGTAGGTTAGATTATATTTTAATATTAACCTAACTTTGCACAGTTGATAAAAAAATTCATATTTTTCCAGACATGATAACAGGATTTTATTGCCAATACACAAGTATTTCCCTTCAAGAAGTTGACTTCATAAAAGATTCAGAATTTTGCAAATAATGCCTCAAGTTCTGATCTTGGTGTTGTATACTGCACTTTTATATATACTCCTTCATATTGACTTTCTGTTTACTCAATAGAATGGTACTTAGCTTTTGGAACTTTACAGTTTTTGGCACACTAAAAGAAGCCAACTTGCTTTATTAAATTCATGATTGAAGGAAATCACTCTAAGCCTAATAAGATTTATGTGTTTCCATTCAATGTCAGCAGGGAGTCAGATTAAATCAAGGCTGAAGGTCTCAGCTGCATTCAAACCCTTGATCAAGCTACTAATGCTTCAGTTTGAAAAGTATGACAAAATGATTAGATGATTTAAAGAGCCCTGTGCTTTTTGAGATTGCTGATATCATGAAAGAAATTATTTTTTCAGCAAAAGAATGTATTTCTTATAATCATATTAATAAAATGTGGTGTCATGGCTTAACTCCAGCTGAAAACTAAGTACTGCACAGCTATTTGCTCATTCTCCTACGTCACAGTGGGCTGGGGAGGAGAACTGGGAAAACGTAAAATCTGTGAGTTAAGAACAGTTTAAAAATTACTTAAAATAGTATATATCTAAAAAATACTTATACTGATAATAATGAAAATAATAACTAACAAAAATAATACTAGTAATACTAGTAATAGTAGTAATGAAAAGGGAAATAACAAAAAAAGGAATAAAACCCAAGAAAAACAAATGATGCACAGTGCAATTTGTCACTGCCTGCTGACTGACACCCAGCCAGTCCCTGAGCAGTTCGGCTCCTCCTGTCAACTTCCTGCAATTTAAATGCTGAGTATGATGTTCTCTGGCTGGTTCAGGCCAGCTGTCCTGACCGTGCTCTCTCCTGGCATCTTATGCACCTGCTCATTGTCAGGGCATGGGAAACTGAAAAGCCCTTGACTTAGAGTGAGTACTACTGGGCAACAACTAAAACATCAGTGTGTCATCAACCTGTGCATTGTCAAGTGTTTCAATGAGGTGGTCTAATGAAAAGAATAATTTATTTTGTTTCATATGGTTATCTGTTATACAGGTCATCTATTACTAAAAAATAATACCTAATGCTTACACAAAGTTGTCCTCAAAAAATTTTACGAAAGAGGTCTATGTGACCCTTTTCTAGAAATATGGATTGTAATATATTTAATGTTCCAGTTATTGAATGATGTGCTGGGATTTCAACACCTGTGCTGATATAGCATGACTAATGAATAGTCACCTACCTTTTAAGGTCTTATTCCCCAAATAAAATTTAAGTACAGATAAAAGGAAAGAGCCATTTAACCAACACTGAGCATTTGGAAGAAATTTTGTTGTACCATTTGAAGATTAGATAGCATTAATTGATGTGCTTTCATGAGGAATGGTCCAAAAGCTGCCTGTGAAGACTTACAAACTGACATACCCACTTTTCCTTCCAAGGTAAGACAGTGGTGCACCAGTGCTTTAGTACCTGGTGCATACATGAGGCTTATGGTCAAGGATGGATGTCAGACGGATGCTGGATTTAGAAACACGTCTTTTACAATTTTATTGCAATTAAATGTATCTTCATTTTACTGCAATTTATGCAAATCAGACTTGGGTTCTGGGCCACTAAGAGCCTACTGAAGAAGTCTAGGGAAATGGGGTGAAATCTTGGGAATCTTATTTTCACGAGTTTGTGTGATGACAGTATTGAAACTAGTAAATCAAACTATGTTTCTGATAAAGCACATACTTTCAAAGCCAAAATTATTAATATACCTTTTGCCTCAATGTCTGCAAACCAAAACTGCAATCCCTGACAGTCAGTCTGGGAGCTAAACTCTGTAGATAAAGGATCCATTTGTAATTAAGTCAGAAGATAAGCTAAGCATTAAGGAGGATGGTAGATATGGAAGGTTACAAACTTTCCTAAACTTTATCCAGACTAAGCTCCTTTCTAAACCATGTTTTTCTTCCTTCATTAGCTGAGAGATCTTTGCTGGCTTTGTCAGTTTGCAATGCTGTGCAGCTTGTTCCAAAAGATGGGCACTGTTACAAAATGAATGAACAAATCAAACCCAGTTTTGTCAACAAGGTATTTCCTAGTCCTCACTATGACTAAATCACAACTGTGACACTGAAAACTGGCAGTAGATTTTAGATATTTACTACCTATCTTACTGAAATTTTAACCTGTATCCTATACTGGACTTTGTGTACAGGCATCAAGCACTTGGAGTAGCAAATAATCAAGGTGAAACCATGTGGTGCTAGAATTTTTCTGTAGTGAAAGAGGTAGTAGAAAACTACTTTTGGGATTCTCACATGGAGTACGAGTAACCCTAACACTCTTCCAGACAAGATGGATGTTGAGGATAGGGAAGATCAGGGATTGACACTTCATTGGGGTAGACCTCTTTGCAAAGGAAAGGCCTTCTAGATACAGAGACATCATTGTTGATAATGTCATGGAATTGTCTGAACTGTGATCACACTGCTCCTGCCTGGGATAGCCTGGGATCACCTAGGGGATGAAGAGTTTCCTTTTGCTATTAGCAAAGTGATAGCTGAGAACTCTCCTTATAACGTTTCAGGTCACTGAAAGCTATTTCCCCCTCATTGAACACCTTAAAAAAAGGTGATGAGCAGATGGACAAAATGATTCTTCAAAATATATCACTCAGGACTGTGTAGTCAAGGATCTTCTAATGAATCACAATGTTGTGGGTTGATATAAATTGTCAATCTTCTCCTTTACTGCTACTTGCCAGTTTGTTGTGGCTGTATAATATTGTCAATCTACTGGAGAACGTTGATATACTGAGATAAAAAGTTTCCATAGTTTATCTCAATCAGATAAAATAATGGCAGTCCTAAATACAGTTCCGCCTTTAATTTCAAACTGTACGGGTATGCAGTTATGTTTGACTAATGTGAGCTGTAAAAATTGCAAATAATGCAATGGCTGAAGTAAGAAATCACAAACAAATTAGATTCTAGATGCAGTCAAGTGAGTACTGACTGACCATTTACAGGTCTCTGGTAATAAATTCTGTGTGGTTCAGGAGTCTTAAGTACAGAAGTGTCTTAAAACTGTCCCTTAGGAAGTACAAATATACAGGAATAATTTATTCTATATGTAGGAAGCAAGAAATTATATATTTTAGATATTTATAAAATGTTCATCATTACAGAAAAAGTGGCAAGGGTTAAAGGGATGGAAGTTGAAAATAAATTCTCCCTTTCTTTTGTGAGCAAATCAATGAGTATTTTGCAAAACCATCCAGTGAACTGATTGAGCTTTCCAACACTACTTCAGGCTACTGACCACAAAACAAAATTCTTTGCATCTACTTTGTTACAGGGCACGAAATGTCATGTTTGCATAGAACTAGTTTAATGATGAAGGTCTGGTAAAAGAATTTCACTTCTTCCTGCATGAATATCCTATTAAGATGAATGCCTTTTCTGAAGCAGCAGTCTTGGCCAAGACTCTGCAGTGCCTGGCCAAGCTCGCACCAGTGAGATAAGACAAGTTCTGAATGGCAGATGTCAGGAGCAAAGGCAGCTGTGTGACGAGGGACTGCCATGGAAGGGACCAGCTCACTGCCAAGGCCTCCCAGCAGCAATGTGCTTGAGGTATGTGTGAACCACAGAATTCTGTGCTTCAGTTGCAGGGCTGCTCTGATCCATTTTGTGCTCACATACGCAATGTGTCTCCAAGTACCCGAGATAAAACTGGAGCAGTGTGAGACCGACGAGCACATGTGCATCCATAGCACTGAGCACCCTTAGATAACTTGAATGAACTCCAAAGTGAGAGGAACTCATGTCTGCTATGATAAAAGAGCCAAATGATTATGGGCTAGACTGATAACTGGCAGTAGAGAGGCGCAAGGTGGGCTCTGATACACACCGTGGCTGCCATAACTTTAATTCTTACCTCTCCTATCCACAACTGCAGGAACCCATTGGCTCCCAGGAATGAATAAAGAGGAATCAGAGTCTGTCAATGACAATCCCGTTCCTGTCTCCTCAGAATCATACAGACACTTAGACTTAGTGTTCAAGAGTTTTTCAGATACTAGCTACTAATTTACAAAGAGATGGGAAACTGCTGTGTCTGTCAAATAAATAACAATGACACAATAATAGCAATAGATCCTAAAATGTCCTGGCTTTAGCTTATCTCTGGGACTTGCAAACCACTAAGTGACATACACACCCACAAAAACTCCTGAAGGTGAGTAGGAAAACACATGCTTCGTGCTCACCTAGTGTCTTTCTTTGCTATCCACTCCCAGAGATCACCATTCTGCCTTCTTCTCCTTGAGTGTTGGAGGTTTTAATCTTTAATGTCTCCACACGTTGCTTTTTTATTTGGTTAACAGCACCAACAGTAAAGGATTAAGTGTCTTTTTTTTAATAAGTTGCTATGATTGTTTATGAAATGTAATATCTGTATGGGACTTCTTGAGCCCATATTTGGTTTTGCTGCTATAAAAGTACAAAACCACTGTTTACATGTTGTCCACTACTGTTGGTGGAAACAATAAGCTAATAGTTTTACCCATAAATCCAGGAAGCCTTGTTCTTCCTTTGTTTTTATGATAATGCAGAATTAAGACATCTTCATATCTATGAAAAATGCAATAGGAGAATCTTTGTCTGGTGGTGTTTATATCCTTTCAGAGACATTTCTTCCTGGTCCAGGTTGGGCAGCTGCTGCAGGTTAGCCCAGGGGTGCTTGTACAACTCTCCCTGTATTGTACCAATTGATGGCTACCTGCTCCTTGAGCCTCACCATCCAAGAGGTCTGAAAGCTTTTATCCTGGCAATGGTCAATTTGCTGTGCAACTGGCCTGTTATTACACTTCATCTGTTGGAGTAAGCACACAGGCAGAGACATGCTGCAGCTCTTCTTTGTGTTAAATGTAGGGTGAGAGGGTGAGTGGAGGGACAGAAATTGCTATTGTTTTAGAGTCTTTGCAAAAATTATGAAAAAAACAGCCATATGTTTGGATAAAATTTGAAATATCTTTAATTCAAACCCACATGACAATGAAGATATTGCAACCCCGCCACCTATTTTATACAAAGTGAGACAACAGAACAATGAGCATAAAAATTGCTGTACATGTCCTTGCTTAATCACTCTTCCCTGCAGCTCTGAACAACAAATTAGACTTCTCAACATTCAAAACAATTCTTTCCTGACAAGTGCTGTCTGAAGGAGTTCCTGCAGAGAAGACTTCTTTTAGTATGGAAAGGTTCAGGAGTGTTGCTGGCTACTTGGATACAAAGCCGAGGCTCCTCAGTGACTGTAAATCAGTCCCATCTTGTTAATGTCAGTAAGGCTATGCTAATTTATGCTTGCTAAAGTACTCGAACCTGCCAACAGGCACCTGGTTAAATAGGTATGTTTAACCTGCTGGAGTTGCTCAGAAACAATTAAAGCAGCAGCCACTGCATTGAGTGTGGAAAGGTTACACGGCTCAGGTCCATCTGTCCCTTCACCATCAGCAGCTTTATGGTCCCCTGCCAGGAAAGCCTCTGATGGAAATGGGAAGGCAGGGTACTCTGGATACCAGCAATGTGCAGGAGGAGCAATTGAAGAAGGAAGCTGAAGGCTTGCCGAGACCTTGTCCTGCTGTGCCCTGTTCTGAATGACGTTATGATCCAAAGTTCCTCCCTATTATCCTCCAGTCCTTACTTTTGCCTTCTTGAACTGCCACATTTCCTTGATCTCTTCAGTTCTTGAACAATTTTTCATTTTGTTTATCATTACCACAAACAAACAAACAAAGAACCCTAACCAAAACAAACAACCCCCCAAACAAAAAAGACCCCACCCAAACAAACAAAAAAACCCAAACAAACAAAGAAACCCCCAAACCCTCCAAAAACCAAAATCACCTGAGCTGATGTTGCTATTGCTAGTGCTGCATACACACCTCATGGTTTTCCTCTCCTTTGTATTATCTACTTGGACTGGATACTCTGAGCACTGTTTTCAGCTAAGTGCTGCACAAATAATGGAGACTAAATCTTGGTTTGTCCTCAGGCATTACCATAATAAGAAGGGCGTTTCAATTAAGAGCAGTATTGTAAAAATGTGCCTGTTCTTAATGACAGATTGTCTTTCCTAGGTCCTACCAACACAAACAAGCAAAGAGAGACCAGAATACTCATTATGAGCAGTGCTTCAGGGCGATCCTGCTATTTCATTGCTTACTGCCGTCTACCACCCACTTCTTTTCCATATAAAATGTACTTTTTTTTAACAATAGTTAAATAATATCATGAAACTAAGCAAAAAAGTATTATTCTAATATGTCAGGTTGTGTCCTTGTGGAACTGATGACAGAAATGATAAAAGAAATCAAGCAATTTGATTAATGCTAAAAATATATCTACATGAAGGAATAATTAAAAAATAGGATACTGTAAATTTGAAATGTAACTTTGTGGTGGCAAGGTAGTTAATTTTTCTGTGTTTTTTACTTTGTTTTGTTTGCTTGTTTTTTCTTTTTATTCTTGTTAGCATCTACTTTTCAATCTTTGCACGGGACACTTTGATACAGCAATAACAGCTTTTTGTTAGGGCTTGATATGTGTTGTGAAGTGTCAGAGATGATTTTGGTTGCTTGGTTTTCATGCCAGTGGCTGCTACTGTTCTCCTGACTGCAAATTTTTTGTGGAAAGTTTAATCAGTACCATTAAAGAAACACATAAATTTGAAATGTTAGGATACTCATTGACATGGAAAGGGAATGTAATGTGGATGATTTTTGCAACTTAAATCAGTGCTACTCTGCTATCTTTCTTTATTAGATGAAGATATGAGACATCTCACCTAACTGTAAATGCCCGCACTGTAGACACCTCTTTTGATCAAATTATGCTACTCCTTTTATAATCACTGGAAAGAACTGGCGTATTTTAGCCATTTCCTTTCAGATGAGAGAGATTATGCCCTGTGAGTGCCTGTTTCTCCCTCTTAGTTCTAAAGGCTGTTTAGCCTGCAAGCTCAGATGGTGATGTTTGCATCATAAATATTTGCATTTTGTCAACTCAGTCCTTTTTTTTTAGTGTCAGGTCTGTAAGGATTGAAGAAAGTGCACGTTCTGAAAGGCCTCACTCAATATGCATAAATTGCTCCTTCTATGCATGCCAGGCTTGGACCAGAGCTGAGTCACAGCTTCTCAGTTTGAGGCAAAACTGAAAATTTCTGTGTAATGGGAAGGACAGTGAGAGCAGAATCTGCAGTACAAGGAGGAACAGGGAAACGTTGGAAAATTTATAGGACTTGGTTTAATGGTCTCACCATTTCACTCCTCACAGCTCTCAGCCCACTCTCTGGCACCTCCCTTGGCTGCAGCAGCCAGCCTGGTCTCCAGCCCTTTGGCACAGGGAATCCATGCTCTGAGTCTGTGGCCTCTCTGACACCTCTGCTGGTTGCTGCTCCTGGTGTCGCTGACATGAGCTAGTTTTGACTTGAGAAGAAAAGAGGAACACCTGCTCCAGACCAGGGATAAGTCCTCTTTCCTCATTCATCTGTCCAGCTGCAGTTTTTATTTGCCACTTACTTGAAAGACTGTGATAAGTAGCAATTAGTAGAAGAGAGTACAAGCAGGCACCTGCGTCCCTTAGGAATGAAGGGAACAAAATACTGTGAAGGAATTTGCTTCTCTTAGAAACTTAATTCTATTTAAAGGCCTTCCTATCATTTCAATAACTAATCTCAGGAGGAGGGAGGTGTCTTGAGGGTTATGGGGACAGTTAATTCCTGACTGCCACTTGTTCCTTATGAAGAGTAAATCCTTAATGGTTTCCTCTTTTCAATCTCTCACTCTTCCAAAGGTGCCTGAATCTAATATAATAGTGAATATTAAGGATGATATAATTTTTTAGAGGTTGTGTTAAGCCTCACAAAACCAATGCAGGAGAGGAATTATTACTATTTTGTATGTCTATGACAAAAAAATAAAACCACTATGGGAATGTTTGTGGGAATTAAATTATGTGTCAGATTCACAGAAGAGTCTCAGAGGGGACAGGAAAGCCCAAAATACTTGTTTCAATATTTAAAGAATTATGTATACCTTTCTAGTCTGTAAATCCTGATATTTTGCAATTATTTTATTTTAAAGACTTTTTTTAATTCAAAGAAAAGGGATTCAACAAACAAGAACATAAACCTATTTGCTTTCTGAATCGGTCTGAACCAATATTTTTCATGAAACCTAAAAGACCATTATTCATAAAATTGTACTTAGGAAAACTGGAGGCAGATGAGAGAAACACTTCCCCCCCAGGCTCCTTGGAGACCAGTGAAGCTGCTAGTAGCTTGTTTTAATGAAGAACTGGAAAAGGGCTCTGCCTACCCACACAATGTAGCTGTATTTATCTGAAAGTATTCCTATTATTTTCCTTGGATACAATTAATTATTTTGCACCTAAGGTGTTCTGTGGCGTACCATACATCACATTAGCCTTGTGCTTGACATCATACTGATGCAATGCGATACATTAGGAGTTCTACCAGAGCTGTTTTAATTAGGCAAGGTATTTTATTCACTTAGTGAATATTTGCTTTGGGTTGCCTGTACAAGGCCATAAATACAAGCACCTCAGTGCTCCCAACTAAATGTCAGATGGGGTATCATACACTCTGCTGATTAATTATATAATATTTAGATCATTTAGCTAATCTGTTGAAGGCATATCACACAGTTAATGAAAGACTTCAAAGCTGCAGGCAGACTTAAGAAATGAATCATCGTGTATAGCACAGTCTTCATTAGTCATTGCAGAAATGCAGCGTTCATAGTTACTAAGTTTGAGCTGGGAGAGGTGCAAATGGCAGGGTTACCCTGCCAAACTCTGCTTGTTCTTTCTTTTTGCCTGTTTGAGGATTCACACACAGCAGGGTGAATAGATACAGAGTGATAAATGGCTGCTTTTCGGAAGGGCAGAGACTCATACCTGAGGCACTGATGAGAAAGGGGATTCATCGGTATTGTTCCATTCTCTAGAGTGCTGCAGCACCCATGAACCAGGCTCTCGCATTGCTATCCTGGGGAAAATTTTAAGGCAGTAACGGAAAATAGTAATGCTTGCCCAAGCAGAAAAATTCTGGGAAGGGCTGGACCTTTGCACACCGGTGGGGTTTGTATCTTTCTTTTTTTCATCCCACATGGATGTACAATAGTTCGCAAACGCAGACTGAACAGTCGTCATCATCATCATCATCATCATCATCACCTATTGTCACGGCTTGAGTAGCTCATCCCATTTTCAGAGGGTGGTTTGTTTGTTTGTTTGTTTGTTTGTTTGTTTTTCCCCAGCCTAGTAGTAGCAATTAAAGGTATCAGTTTATCAGTTGACTTCTAAAATGACCATGAGTTTTTTTCCATATATTTGAGGGCTGGAGTTTATTCGATTTTTCTGGGATGGTGGAGGAGAAAAGCTTGGTTTTTTAGTGTGGTTCTTTTTTGGTTGGTTGGTTTGGTTTGATTTTGTTAGGTTTGTATTTTTTTAGGAAAAGATGTGGGACCGTGGAATGGAAGCTTCACTGCACAGCAGCTCATTGATGTTTTGTGGTCTGCTCACTAGGTCTGGTCTGGCAGCCTGAAGCTTGTAGTAAAGATAGTTTATGAGGGCTGGAGTGAAATGCAAATTAGAAATGGCAAGGAAGAAAGGTGTTTGGGTTGAAAGGGCAAAAAGGAAATCCATTTAGTTATTATAATTTAGCTGATCAGGCTAAACTTCTCACTCACAGATTGCCTGTGAAAAGAAATTATGTGAATGGTGTGACATACTATCACGAGGAAATCAAAAATAGTAGAAACTCTCCTCTAGGATACATTCAGGAGGCTCCAAAGCGACATTCATCCCCACACCTCTCATATCACAGTTCTGCACCATTATCAGTGCTCAGTAGCACTGGGGGTCATCCTGCCCCGGTCTTCCTTTGTGGGAGGACTTGTGAATTCTCTCCTTATCTGACTCACCCAAAGGCAGCTGGAATAGCTAACAATCACCTACTCTTGTTGTTTAAAATTGCCTCTGGCTGAAGGAGATTAAGCAGTATGTGAGCTATCCCTCTGTCCTCTGACCCTCCAACCGGGGGATGGAAACCGACATCTGAGGTGGGAGTGTCCTATCCACTCCAGACGGTTTCTGAGTTAATTTCCGTTGGGTTATGGGGGATATGTAGCAAAATGCAGCACACATCTCCTCCTCCTGTTTAAAAAAAATCCTGTATGTGGTCAGAACCTGAGTTTTTTATCTCATCTGAAAGATTACACCTCCAGGAGAGCATCTTAGGAGAGCAATCTAGTACTGAGTCAGAGGGAAGAGAATGAGTCACTGCAGCATTTAGATTTTTCTTGGAAGTTTCTCACTAAAGCATTGCCCCAGTCTGACAATGCTTAGTAGATGACACCAGAGAGACTGGAGTTTATGTTAAATTCAGAATGGATAAAGGCTAGGATCCCAGGAAAATGTTTTTAAAAGAGCGGTTAATTTTTTGTGGGGCAGTTAAAAAGTGCTTAATTGGGGGTATATTCATCATACACTTACTGTAAAACCAGAGTAAACAACAGAAAAAAAAATCAGAAGGGAAGACTAATCAGAAATCTTAGGCTGCTAAGTAGGATAGATACAGCATGTGTCACATTGCAGGCTATTCCTTCCTTTAGCAATGGCACAAAAAGTGAACTGATTATAACTGAATTTGGCTAGGAAAAGTGCCAGTCTTTTTTTTTTTTTTTTTTTTTTTTTTTTTTTTAAATCTTACTTTGCAGCTACCTGATTTTTGCAGTAAAGCTGCTTGCAATCCTGTAAAGGATCCCCTCAACAACAGCAAGACATCAATGGCAGTGCCAGGTTGTCATTGTGGAGTGGTGCTCTAGTGATTATCAGTGAATTGACAATGATTAGTGACTCACTGTTGCTCATTCTTAATCTAGCCCACTCCACCACTGCTTGTACTGCCTTGTGGGAAGCAAATCTAAGCACATGCAGAGGAAGAAGCCTCAGCGTTATTTTGCTGGCAGCCTTCTAGAAACCTCCTTTGCACTGTAACTGCTCGTCTGGTACCCATGGAATTTGCCATTTGGCTGAAGATTTTCTTCCAGCCCGGCAGGGACTTCAGAGGGTAGACATTGTACATTAATGCCAAATAGAAAAAAGATAAAAAATTATTTAAGCCAGTGAAGCACGAGATGCACATGAGTGTGTTGTGAAGATACTACATGTGAATGAAAAATATGCTGGCAAGAATCACTGCTGACAGTCTCCTGAGGAATCTCTCTGTGCTGAAGAGATCAGCTTTTGTGGACAGTGGTGGTATCAATTTTAGCACCCTTAAGAAGGGACCCAAACCCAGAAAGATTTATATAAGCTTCTTTTCTCCTCCTTCAGGCTCGAAGCCACATGACATGCAGACAGTTGAAGATGAGCAGAGGCTCTGTTTGCTCTGCCTTGCCCTCAGCATACTACTTCTGGGAGAAGTCAGATGAGGTTGAAGAGTGGTGTGGTTGCTGCCTGGCTTATGTGCCTTGACTCATCCCTCTCAGATACGTCAGAACAACCCATAGGCCAAACATCCCCTCACCAGGTATCACAAATGTATGACATCAAGAAAGGACAGTAGAAGGGCAGGTCAGAAACTGAGGGAGTTTAGCTTCAGAAGGGCTTTTAACAACCTGAGCTGGCAAAGCTGGTAATGAACCTGCCAGTGGAAGTATCTAATATTCACTGTGTCTCTCTCTCAGTTCTCTTAAAATGCTATAAAATCTGTCCCTTTCCTACTATTGCCTTCTGCCTCTGTTATGCCAATGTATTTCCTCCATGAAGCTGTCCAATAAAACCGGAGCTTCCTTTATGGTTGAGCACTCAAGGTGCAAGTAAATAGAGGCCCAATGTATTTTCAACAGGCAATTCTTTAAAAGATGGAGAGAAGAAATAGCTGCCTATACAAATGCCTGTCTTTTTAGTCTAGCCCTTAAATTTAAACCAATACTTCTCAGAAACTATACTGAAGGCAAAAACATGTTCAACAGTTATTTGTTCAACAGCATTGTTTCTGGAAAGAAAAAGCATTTCTGATACTTGAACAAATTTATAAAACAAGGCCAAGTGGTTTACAATCACTTTGAGAGAAAAGGGGTAGGTCTCCTACAGGGTCTCTAGTCTTTGACTTTGCTCTTCATGCCAAACATATTTTGTCATGTTTGCTCTCGTTGCTTTGGGCTGTTTCCTGGCAAATTGGGCAAGTTCTTACTGCAGTTATGCATCTTGAACAAACATGAATTTGTTTATATGTACAGTTTTGACAGATGGAGTGAAAGCTGGCATTTCAAGGCACATTTCAATAGTTTGCATCCCTGATTCTTGGCAAACTGGTACATCCTGAAAAAACTCAGTTCTGCCTCAATGGTATGGAAAACCTCAGCTATATTAAATGAGCAGCCACAGGTAAATTGGCATCCACACAGCTTCCTGCCAGACACTCTAGGCAGGTGTCCAGGCACAGAATCATAGAATGGTTTGGGTTGGAAAGAACCACCAGGATCACCTAATTCCAACCCCTCTACCATGAACAGGAATGCTGTCCACAAGCCCAGATTTCTCAAAGCCCCATTCAACTTGGCTTGAGCACTTCTAGGGATGTGGACATCCACAATTTCTCTGTGCAACAGGTTCCAGTGTCTTACCACCCTCACCAGTGAGAATTTCCTCCCAATATCTGTTACTGTGTGTGAGCAGTGACATGGTCCTAGGGAGAGACCCGTGCCTCTGAGCCCGGAGCGCACCGCTGTAATATCGCTGACCATACGGTGAAGGGATGGGCCCTCCTTTGGATATCCAAACACTGTTTATTCAGGGACACAAACAGGGAACAGCAAAGGGGTCCAGAGATGAGAGAGAACAGCTTCAAATAGACTCAGGGTGAGAACAGGATTGGACACAGGGTTATATACAAGACAAAAGGGGCAGATCTGAAGGTCAAGGGCCAATAGGGATAAAGGGAAATGGTGCAGGGGAGTGGCTAGGAACCGGGGGGAACTCATAGGATAACAGGGAACTGCAGCAAAATTAGGCCAATGGGGGTTAAGGGAAGGAAGAACATTCTGGAAATGGTATATAAATGGTAGATGGGGGTGAACAGGGGTGACATGAACTAACTAACCAATAATAAAATATATTATCTTGTGGCTGCAATGACGGATGGGAGGGAGGCTTTTCTCACCATAATCTAGAGGGTTGTTTCTCCCCATTTGCACCAGTTCCTCCAGAGTTGAGGCATAACTACCCTGGTGGCAGGCTCCTGGGCCTCCACCAATATCTGATCTAAACGTGACCCCTTTCAGTGTAAAGCCATTTCCCTTTGTCTTGTTACTACATGTTCTTGTCAAATGTCCTTCTCTAGCCTTATTGCAGGTTGCCTTCAGGTGCTGTTATGCTGCTATGAGGTTTTATTGGATCCTTTTCCTCTCCAGACTGAACAACCCCTGTTCCAGGGGTTGGAACTCAAACTCTTTCAACCTGTTTTCATAGGAGAGGTTCTACAGCCCTCAATTATCTTCACGGCCCTCCTCTGGACTGTTCTAACAGGTTGACATATTTCTTATGTTGGAGGCCCCAGGGCTGGATGCAAGACTCCAAGCAGGGACTCATGGGAGTAAAGTAGAAGGGGAAAAACACCTCCCTCAACCTCCTGGTCAGACTTCTTTTACTGGACATGGTTGGCTTTCTGGGCTGCCAGTGCACAATGACAGGTCGTGCTGAGCTTCTCATTGATGCACTAACATCCACAAGTCCCTCTCTTCAGGGCTGCTCTCAATCAATTCTCTGCCCAGCCTGTATTTGTGCTTGGGATTGCCCCAACCCACTGCTGTAGGAGCTTGCAATTGACCTTGTTGCATTTCATAGGTACGCATCTACTAAACACGTCAGCATGTCTGCTTCTGCTCAGTGATGCCAGCGGCTGGCCAGCAGCCGCAGACTAGACTGATAGCAGTGGCACAGAGTGTTGGAGCGGGATGGAGACCTTGGCTTTGTGCTGCACAAATAGAACAGCTCAGATCATGCTGGAAAACTTGTGTGGTGTGTGAAGTGAGGCATGTCTGCCGGAGGCGGTCATGGCTTACTGTCACCACTTCTCTGTGCCTTCATTAACAGCCACAGTGGCTGAGAAACCTTAGGCTCCTGCTTCAGACATAACTCCAGGCAGCATCAATAAGTGTCCCAAGGACATGTGCTGTGCCTGTGTTCCTCACACTTGTTGGAGCAGGCTCTCCCCCTGCTGCAGTTGAAACCAAAAGGGACAAAACACCCATGGAAACTAATGGGAACATGGGCAATCCCACTTCCCATATGGTGCCTGTCAACCATGTGCTTAGGAAACATCTGATGTATTTTTATTTGGATCATGTGTTTGGTATAATCATTGAGATTTGTTAAGTCCTGAGACTGTAGACCTTAAGTAATTCCCAAGTTTTGTATAAATATCCAGCTTTGTTCTTTTGTGAGAGAATCACATGCCAGCGTGAGAACTCATATGATTTTGGATGCAACTTAGAGAAGCCATCTGATTTAAGGTACGCTTAAAGTGTTCCACAGCAAACTCTGCTACTCCCATTAGGGCAGTATTTCTTTACACAAACATGAAGTGGAAGTAGCTTTGATTTTTTGATGAATAATTGAGAAATATTAAAGCTGAATCTTATCAGTTTTTATATTTCTGTGGGTTTTATATAGCTCTAGAATATCTACCACCATGGCAGCTTAGTAATTGTGAAGCTATAATGCTATTGATCACTTTTGTTGTAAAATGAATTATATTGTTTATCATGTTTATTTATTTGAATGTTTGACAGAAACATACAAAATTTTAGCTGAGAGCATAACTTTTACATTTAAAATATTTCTTGCAATAAAGCTGCTATAACATAAAATCATTGGAATGATATTAGATCCTGGTATTTCTTCTCCACTGACTAATGTCTTGTTAGGTGAATCATTTCAATTTAAATAGGTCCCTGAACTTTGGGGAGATAACCAAATGTTAATACGACACTATAGTGGACAGGATTTCTCTGTTATGAAACATACTTACTGTTTTATGTCATCTTGACTTTGAGAAAATGTAACACATTATAACTGAAATTGTTCAGAGTACAGTGGAGCATAAAAGAAAAATGATTGTGAACAAGGCACAGGCACAAGTTGATTTTTATTCTTCCTAAGGAAAGAGACTCAAGGAAAGTGTTTAACATCATCTTTGTTGGTTTGCTTTTACCTTCTGGAGTCATCTGGTAGTCCCCCAGCAGTCATGGATTCCACTTGAGTGGACTAGATGTAAATAGTATATGGCTTAAAAAAAGATGCAAAAAACAAAGGTACCTTCCCCAAACTTATTTATGTTGATGTAAATTGCTGACAGTATCACGAAAGCAGAGACCATCTTGTGTTTTCTTACCTTAACAGTAACATTCAGAAAAATTTTTCCCATTTTACTGTTTCATAATTGTTGTACTACATTTATCAATCCTATTTTGCAAGTAGGTTTGTGAGCAATAAATGACTGGTAGAGGAAAGGAACAGAACTGCACAGCAGCTATGATATTTATAGGAAGGCAGAGTGAATTTCATATAATTTATTCTATTCAGGATAAAAATTAATATCTAACTGAAACAGCTAAGAACCTATCTTGAGTGGACAAAAATCTTCATTTGCTTCCACTGCACCCACAGTGAGTTCCCACTCTGCTGCCTAAAGCTCATTCTTCACAGTTAATAATAAACATCCTTGACTAAATGATGACTGCAGTTCCTCTGCTAGAATCACAAGCGATCACTTATGTTCCAGTCAGTGCTGTTCTTCTTTCAGAGTGCACTCTGCAATACCAGACGCTCTGCTTGACTACTGGCTTCAGTCACTGCCAAAGCCACTTCAAGTAAAGATGTAAACATTTTCCAAGTAGTTGTGGAACACCTAATAAACCTGAGTGTTATCCTTGTTCTTCAGTTAGTCACTGCTTATTTACCATAAGGAAAATGGGACTTTGACCTCTAGAATAGAATTTCAAGGATGATCTCATCCAGAACATCTGAAAAATGTGTCACCTCAAGCCACTAACCAATTTAACCTTTACTGTGTTTCATACTTAACAGGGAAAACAATTCCCTCTATCTGTATCCTATGGGTACAGGAGAGATACTGATATCATTTACCAGTGTACTCTGGTAGATAAGGTTTCATTTTCATCTTTGGCATTTGAAGATGCTAAGTCTAATGACACTGTATAAAAATGTCAATTATTTCTAATTTGGTAATGCAAAAGGTGAATGGTGATTAACTTCTGAAAGTAGTTCATTCATTACCATTAGTAGAAAATACTGGCTTAACTTCTTAATAAATAGGTGGTTATGTCATGGAGCATTAACCAAAATAGTTGCTAGAATCTGAGAAAATCTAAAGGTTATTTGAAAGACTTGTGCATTTTTTCTTCCCAAAATGGATTGAAGAAACTCTTCATGTGTAGTATATTAGTTCGCTAGTAGTATAAAATGCCTGTAAATCCTGACATACTATTTGAAATATTTCTCAGACCTATGGTTGCAAGGCATCCATTTTAAAAGTTAATGTTAATCAAGGTTTTGTTATGAGCAAGTGAAAAACATGCCTGATTTACAACCCAGTGTATCTCCTTAATCTGGACAACTTGTGTCCTGCGTCCATGTCACTGAGAAGGTTTCTCCTTCCTTGATTATCCTCTACTCTCTTGTAATCTAAGAAATAGTTTACCATACAGACAATAAGCTTTCCATAATAAACACAACAGGAAAACGTTTAAGTTCCAAGCGTATTTGCCTTTCTGGCAACGCCAGGCACACATCAGCCATGTACCATGATGCAGTGCCATGACACGCAGCAGAATGGGCATCACTCATGGTAGCCTTGGGCTGGTCATGAAAGACCTTGAGCAGAGCCCTGAGAGGCTGTGCCCACCTCCCTGCATGAAGCCTACAACAGAAATACTGGATGTTATGTTTCTGTCTCAAGTAATTAATTAATGAAGGCAGAAATAATTAATGATGGGTGTAACAGAAGTACGGTGTAGGTACTGAGGTTAACAAGTTTATCTTATTTCTCATCATCCATTATCTGTACATCTCTGCTATTAATTGGATAAACTGCCTAATCAAGAATTGGGTAAGTATAATTCAAAGCCTATGAGTCCTGCAATATTCCAAGTACATTTTTGGTAATGTGAAAGGTGCATGGTAAGTCATCAACGTGACAGCTGAAGCTGGAGTGTTGCAGGTAGAACAAAAAAGATCCATTCCCCAGGAATAACTTTTTGTTCAGGACTCCCTATTGTTACGTGGAAATGCAGCAAAATAATTATGTTTTTCTAGTTCAGTCTGGATGCTGATATTATTCTTGTCAAAGTGAATGAGAAAAAATCCATTTTGTAGGCAGATTTCAACATGGCTTCAGTTTCTGTTCAAGTGTTGGTAGAAGGTGCTTTGGATACCTCAGGAAAAAATTAGCATCTCGGTGAACGAGGTTCAGAACCTGGAGGAAAAGAAATCATTCTTACTTCCACTTAAAAAAAAATTAAAGAAAACAAAATCTTTCCTGTTATTAAAAACAAATTTCTCAAGAGCATCTGGACTTTCCAAATGTTTAGCATGTGGATGACTCACCAGCTTTATGCTAAGATATTATGCTGTTATTTCAAAACTGAAATACCAGCTTTGACATTTTTACATGTTGTACAGCGATCCATACTCTTTCTCCATATTATATATTATTTCATCTTTTAAAAATCTAGAAAGAACCTTGGATTTTGAATCTTTTATAAAATTATTTTTTTCTGACAAACAATTTGTTAGAGGAATTGTATTTTTAAAAGCCTTTATTTTTCATGCTTGGCCAGACTCTCATTTTAGCTGAATTATACTTGTTGCAGAAACTGAAATTAAAATAGTTTTCCATTGAACTCGAGACTTAGAATGAACCAAAGGCTTTCCTGAGCTGGACCAATTAAGATGGTCTTTCTAGAACTCATGATCATTGATCATGATCATTAGATTAGATGATTAGATCATTGATCATTAGAAGGCAATTCAAAATGTAGCTCTCCCACCACTGGCCAAAAAGTCTTCACTGCCCAGAAACACAATTTTTAGAGAGGGTGGAAGGAAGGAAAGATTGAAAAAATATTTTTATGTATATATCTCTCTATATACACATACATACATACATACATACATACATACATACATTTATATACATATATATACACACACATATATATACATATATTTACATGCATATATACGTATATGTGTATATTTTATAATTTCTGAGACCTTTCACCAATATGAGTGGTTTATAGCAGGCTTTGATTTCTGCTGCTTTGAATTCTCGTACAAAAAGCTAAGTAAAATGCCTTCCTTAAAGCATTTACATCTGCGAGGCTTCATTTTGGCTTCTGTGATTGTATTTAATTTTTGTGCATAAGGAATTATATGTGCTCAAGGAATATATACTAAAACCTTCAGTTTGGTCAAGCAAATTTCGACTTGGAGTAAAATAAACTAGGAGTCTTCTTGAATGGCTCGTACTAGGAAGATGAAAGTAGCCTAAGCCAAGGAAGGGAAAATGCATTGCTGAGACATATCTATTGCTTGTGATTTTTGTTACAATGAAACATGGAATTTCACACAAAACAAATGAAAAACTTAGTCCTCCGAGGTTTCCAGATTTTCAGATAAGAGTGATCTTTTAGCTAGTGTAATAGAAAGAGTAAGGCAGACCTATCTTCTTCAACAGCATCTGGAGATCTTTAAGTTAACTCAGACTGACAACAACATGATCTCAGGATGAAGAAGAAAATCGGTATATAAGGCTTCTCTGTCTCCCCAATTTAGTGCTCAGGTTGTGCTATAAAATGTGTGCATATTTACAAAATTCAGAGAATGATTTTCAATGTATGGGGACCTATCACAAATACAGGAATTCAGGTCTCTGTCTACATAAAATAAGAAGCTCTGAAATTGCTCTGCATTATTTTTCATGATAAATTTGAGTCCTTCTTTAGCCACATAGGCCTGTTAATTTTACATTTCCCTGGGTTCTCTCCAAATAGAAGGAAGGCTACTTTTTACTGTAGCTGTATTTGTACCTAGTACAGATATCAAATGATTTCTGTTTTTTTTTATTAAGAGCCATGACTATAGCAGCAAGATGCAAGAGTACAAAGCCTATCTAGCAACTGTTAAATTATATTTTTTGTCCTGTTCCCAGAAGACCTTGTTCTCAACATAGGCACTGAAACACAGGTGTCTACAGGTCTGACTAAAAGAGATATAGGTAGGACAAGAGACCAAAGTCCTCTTGAAAGGCTGCACCATTTACTGGCTGTGTCCCATCAAAGTAAACTAGAACTATTTAGCTACACCTTAATGTGGTGACTGGCCTGGACATACAGATATAATAATTGTAACTTTATAATCTCCCTGTCTTTGTTCACTGCTATTTTTCTGTGGCTCCGTAAATGCTGTGGTTTAAGCCCAGCTGGCAACTAATTCCCAAACAGCCACTCAGTCTGCCCTCCCCTGTGGGATGGGGAGGAGAACTGGAAGGGCAAAAGTGAGAAAAGTTGTGGATTGAGATAAAGATAGTTTAACAGGACAGAATAGGAAGAAGATAATAATATTGATAAAATTAATAATAATAGTAATATACAAAACTAATGATGCACAATGCAACTGCTCACCACCTACTGACCTGCCAGTTGTCAAGCAGCAGTGGCCCTCAGCCACCTTTCCACCCAGTTTATATGGTGATCATGATGCCATATGCTATGGAATATCCCTCTGGCCAGTTTGGGTCCCCTGTCCTGGTTGTGTCCCCTCCCAGATTCTTGTGCTCCTCCAGCCTTCTCACTGTCAGGGCATGAGAAGTTGAAAGAGTCCTTGACTTAGACTAAACACTGCTTGGCAACAACTAAAAACATCAATGTGTTATCAACATTATTCTCCTGAAATCATCACACTATACCAGCTTTATCTCCATGCCAAACAAAACCATGGCAGTAAATATCATCAAATAAGAGAGGGACAACTGCTCCTTTGCTGGGGAACAGACTGTCTTTCTTGAGCCCTGAAAATCCCTTTGCCTTCCCTGCCTCTATGCCTGCTATCCATTGTATCCCATTAGGTATACAGTTCCCTCTCAGTTGCTAATGAGACTTAAATAAACATACTGAGAGACGAACATGGCCTCTAGAGTTTAATAAATGATGCTGATTCTGGTTTCAATTACACTGGTGTAAATCTGGAACATCACCACTGCTTATAGTTGAATTAGTCTAGATTTATATCACAGTTGAATTTAGTCCATAGATTTCTTTTTTTTTAGCCCACTGAAATTTTATCACTGTAATTTAAGCTTTTTTAAATGCTTAACATAGAGCTAATTTAATAAATCAGGTTGTGTACCTTTTTTTTCCATATCTCTTTGCATACTGGAGCTCTAGTTTTATTTTTGTATTTTTAAGCTTTACTCTTCCAATAATCAAGGAACTGATAACATTGTACTGATAACTGATAACATTGCATATTATAATTAGAGCATCATTTTTTTTCTTAGCCCTTTGATTCTACCCTTGAATTTTTGTACTTTTGGCTATAAGCAATGTACAACCAAAGTTGTTAAGCATAATTCGACATCCTGTTCAGCATTAAAATGAAGTGGTTGATGGATGGAAGAAGCATAATGCATCTTAAACTAGTCAGAAGAAAAAAGTACTGTTTTGTTCTAAAAAACAAGTAGTGCCATCTATACTATGATCACATCACCCGTGTTATAATGAAGAATGTGTTCAAATCTGCCAATAATCAAAGGTGAGTCAATGGAAAAAAGGTTGAGATCGGAGACACAGCTAGTGAGCTCACAGGCAAAACAGACTTTTGAACGCAGCAACTTTATACCACAGACTTCCTTTTAGGTATAAATGTTAGTAAGTGACAACACTACAGAAAT
This sequence comes from Sterrhoptilus dennistouni, assembly GCA_013397095.1. Classification (NCBI taxonomy): domain Eukaryota; kingdom Metazoa; phylum Chordata; class Aves; order Passeriformes; family Zosteropidae; genus Sterrhoptilus; species Sterrhoptilus dennistouni. The sequence goes on along the minus strand of VWZU01011113.1, from coordinate 524,412 downwards.
TGAGTAGACTTCTTTTAAGTTCTTCTTAGCTCAGACAGAGTATGAGCACCCATAATTATATAAATTATAAGGAAGAAAATTTCTATGCATCCTAATTCTAAAATGGAAATGCCAAACATTCATGAAATGTCATGATTTTAATCTTGTTTGAAGCTGATTCAGCTCAGTAATGTTAGAATTTGGTGAAAAACAAAAATATAAATTGATTTAGTAAAGGTATTAGTGAGCAGGAATCTTGGACTGTAGGATTCTTGAGGAAAACAAAATATGAAGGCAATCTCAACTGACTGGGTTAAGTGCAATTGCCAGTCTTGATGAAGCCATGATCTTTAGTAATGTTGAGCACAGGAATCCATAGGTTTCATAATACTTACCCATATCTTCTTGATATAATAAGAAAATGTGTGTAGGAAGGGGGAGGGGGAAGAAGATATAAAAACCTGTGCAACAGAAGCCATTTAAAAGGCAAGATTTGCCAACTATCGTTACCATAGTTACCTTGCATTATAATTATAGGAGAAAGATCTGTGGTGGACTTATTTAACTATGTGTGGGATGTATTGGTGATTGGATGATGACCCGTGTTCTCTGAAATAAAGATGAGACATAGCCTCTCTCAGCGCATCGGGTTCGTGGAAATTAAATATCATACTCATTAAAAATATCAACCTGTCAGTGCAATAATTAAGAATTATTTTATTTCAAGATAGCTGGTAACATATCCTGGAGATGTAAAATTGAAAATTTCTTAAAAACATGAAAAAGAAGGTTAGCTGAGTGCTTTAGTGTTAATTTTCAAACCCATTGAGTCAGGACATGTGCTTCTAGAGAGTCGATGCACACTTCTGTTGAAGAATTCAAATACGCTGATGAGTTTAGATTAACTATGAGAATTGGAGTCTGCTTGTTAAAGCTGTATAAGACACTGTGGTTCTATGTTCTTCTTGTTTGTAAACTGATCATTCATGAGACAGGCATTCTCTCTTCCTGTATCTCACCACTTTGTCGTATTTGTTTGTTGTTCAGGTTTTATTTTTGTTGTTGTTGTTTTTGTTAATTTCGGAGAAAAGGGAACTGAGTATTTTTCAGAGCAAACTTAGCAGTGTAGGAGAGCACACATTCTCCAGCTGCCTTTTCTTGTAAATCATACTGGCCCAGATCTGGTGTAGGACTTGGAAGATGCAGAAATTCTGGCATTGTCATAATACCATGAAACTTTTCTTTGGATTCTTGTGCCTGGTACAACCTATGGAATAGCTGCAGATCATTTGCCTTACCATTGTTCTACCATTTATCCTGGGGACACTGAAATAGAGTACTGCACAAGGCAAAGGTGCATGCTAACTCTCATGCCTAGGAACTGCTACTCATAGAAACCCAAAGAAGCAAACATTTCGAACTTAAAAATTTACAGTATCAAGTCTTTAATCCTTCACAGTTGGCTGCCTCCTCAAGTTGACCTGTTTTTTCCCTTTTCCTAATGTATACCATTATGAAAACCCAACAGCTGAACAAAACATAAAAACAGTACTTATTTGAGAGAGGGATTGATTTGAAGCCCAGTGGATTTTGAGTCACAGCTGCATTGGCCTTTTCAGATGCTTAGATATATTTGTTGTGGTCAAACAACTGACCTTGCTGTAAGGTGGCTAATTTGGGACCTGCTAACATCATCATCATGGCAGCTCAAGTTGGCTGTTCTTGTATTTGTCTGCTTCTGGGGCATATTTTGCAGCCTCCTTTGGGTTGGTGGCTGCCTCTTCTACTGCTGAGATTAGGACTTGAAGTAAAATTTAAAATTATACTGCATGTGTCTGCAAGGGTTGGAATGCACCCCTGCAAATGTAAATATAAAACACTCTGCGCTATGTTATGATTCATGCTTAACTTTCTATTAGTTTGCCATTTTCTATGGCAACACTACTACTTATTTTTTTAGATCTCTCTGTTTCCCACAATTTTTCCCTGAGAAAAATCAAGCTGCCTGGTCTCCTGTTTTACTAGTGTGGCTATTGCTGTTTTTATCACCCAAATCATAGCATACCTGTGAAGAAAAGAAATACTCTAGCATGTTCACTATGGAGAGAAAAATTAGTTTATATAAGGTTTCCATAAGGCTATCTAGGGCATTGAACACTTACCACTCCCTGCTTGATTGGTTTTTAAACGCTCATCATGGCTGCAGGGGAGGTGCTATCAACAGTTCTGCCACCTCCTTCTTCTGAGTTTCTCTTTTGTTCTGTTGTAATTCTAGTCTGGTTTCCAAATTTCATTTAATTCTACATTAAAGATGCCCTAAAATATGAAAAAATCCCATTCTGAAACATTTTGCTTTTTAGTGCACTAAAATTTTACATGGCAGAAAAAGTCTGGAACATACTTAATCCATTTTGCATCTGTTATTTGTTTTCTGCTCTGCCACTGACACAGAGATATCAACCTTAGATAGTTCTACATTTAGGACATATTTTTAAGTTAGTGTAAATTGGAGTAACTCTCAGCTGTGCTGGGCTGTGGCCAGACAACAGATATTGATAATCTGACCTGTAATTTCCATGTTCTCTGTGTACTGAACTTTCACTCATCCTACACCTTGAATGAAATACAGAAATGGGAAGGAAGTAGACTGGCATTTTTCTTATTGTGCAAAACAATTCTTATTCTACTCACATACTGCTGTGTCAAAGAAACCAATAAAGATGTTTCAGGCCAGCATTTTAACTTTTTTTCCTTTGTGATGAAGGCATTAATCATAAAGGTGCAATACTTTATGGCAGTGAAAAAATATATTGATGGAAATTATTTTTATGGGTCTCACAATGCCTTATTAGTCTCCATAACATGATAAAGCATTTCAGAGAAGGAATCCATGGCACCCTCACTCTACTTTCCAGATTCTATCCTTTCTTTACAGGCTGGCATTTATTTCCTGAAGATATTAACTAAGGACTGGAAAGACCCAAATATTCCATACTTGCTTCATGACCATGGAGTCTACAGAATCTCTGAAGTCACTTGATACTATTTCTGCAACCTTCTGCAAAGCCTAACAGCCTGAATATGTGCAAAAATATCTGTTAGTTAATTTTAGGTGGGGGAGGCTGTAGCTTTTGACTGATGCTCCCCATTCATGAATGACCAAACTTAGGTCTGTTAAGCCTTTTGTCCAGGTGATCCATCACGACAGAGGGTAAGGGAACATTTCTTCTTTCATTTTGAGAAATTTTTACTCCATTTTACTCAACAGAAGTGGTAAGTATCACAAATTCTTCTGTGCTAAGTGTAAGGCTGTTAAGATGTAACTGCAGACTGTCTTCATTTTGAAGTGGTTTTCTTTTTTTGTCCATAGCAGTAGTGCAGCAATAAACATGAATAATTTATTATTGCTGTAAAATCAGATGCTAAATTATTGCACAAGCAAACAGTTTGCTTATGCAAGGGAGATAATAGGGCCTTAAACTCATTTTGCACATATTAATATTGCCTAATATTAACGTGCTAACACGGACTAAGGGCTGTGGTTGCAGCCTATGGGACATGTGGAGAGACATATGCACAATGTACAGCACTTGCTGATAAAGTTCTGGTCAAAAACCTCACATTGAAGAAATCAGCCTCACTGAGCTCTCTGATCTTAAGAACCAGATTATTTATTTATTTAAGAATCTCTTAAAAATGCATGTTCAGGATTTAATCCAGCAAATCCATAGTGGGTGTGAAAAGCATGGTAGTTCACTGGTCTATTCCATGGGAATTATTGCTGAACAGAATTTGCAAGTCTAGAATCTTAAATTTGAAACTTTTCTGTAGGCACGATGATGTCCAATTGCAATTATCCAAGGAGAGAGAGTTCATTGGGGTGAGCCTATGTCAAACATCCAGCACCTTGAAACTCAGTAAGATTTCAATCTTTTTACAGTTCTCTGTCTTCTATTTTACTCCTACATCTGCAGTATTGAATATTCAAGCACAAGCTGAGAGAGGGAGTACATTATTTTGGGCTACTGGTATTTAGCTTGAAGTTGTCAATCAGCCTAAAGGCAGTGTACAGTGAAGAATAAACACTGCCACAATCTGAAAAAAAGCACTCATTATTGTTGATACAAAATTAATCTATACAAAAGAATCCCAAATTAAATGTTAATAGTTCTCAGAATGTGTATGAAGTTCTGGTTCATGTTGATGTCCTCACAGGGTTATGCAGCAGTGTTAGCAGAATTACACATGGTGCTTAAGTAAAAATGACTTCCCACAAACTCACTTTTCTTACAGTTTCCTCAAGGTCAATAGCAATTTGCCTACAGTGAATTAAAAAAAATACAATTTTGTTTTGCTTCCTCTGTATCCTTCACACAACTGGATTTAGTCTGAGCACTCCAAAGCTGCTACTCATATAAAACAGGAACATCTGCACATGCTCAGTCTCTTGTCAACAAAATAAACTCAACCTTCAGAAGCTGCTCAAAGAAAACTGTAAAAATTCACACATATCCAGTAGCTCTTAGGTTATCATCAGCTCTGGAAGAAATATAAGAAAATTTTTGGAATACTTCTAAATAAATAAATTAGAATTTCCCAAAGAATTGGAGATATGAAGATGCTTATACAAAAACTTGGGAATTAAATTTTCACAGCAGTGTCATTGTCAAGTTGTTGAGAATTGGGTAGAATATTACCTTCTCTATTTTGACAAGGAAAGGTGATTTTTCAGAAGATTAGATGTCACAGCGACTTCAGCTGAGCCGATGGCTGAAGTTTGGCCTGAGGAATGTTGGTCTGGTGCCATGTTGATGTGGTGGCCACCTGTTTGATTGGTTTTTTGGCACTGTGATGGAATCGCTTATAAGAAACCATGCAGAACTGCAGAGAGGTAGGTGGAATGCTTTAAAACTGGAAAATACTAGATTGTCAAGATGGAAAAAATTCCATACAATGCATTTCTTTTGCGAAAAGGGCAACTCATATCCAGTGTGCAATTTCTATTCAGAAAGAGGAGGTAAACAGAGAACTTTATAGCATCTCAAGGTGCTGTAATATCTCTTTCAGCTGGCTGCTGTTCTGAGGAGTCCTGGGTCTTGAAGAACCCTGTACACTGGGTATTTTCTGGCTTGTTTTTTAAAGCTGGATTATATTTTATGCTAATTTAGGAGAAAACAATAATGAAAATATTTTTCCCAATTCTTAATGATTGTTGACACTGCTGTTCATTAATTTTCTGCTTTGTACTTGCTTAAAATTATGATTTAAGCAGTTTTTAAAAGATAATTAACATATATTTGTTTGATAAGTTATTTAGCTGTATGTGACACAGAACACTCTCATGCATCTGTTTGAGTATGTAATATTTCTTCTTTCTAATACAAGATTAATTTTGCAGTGTAATTAGTAAAAATCACACAAAGATGTATTATCAATCTGAAAAGTTTGAACAGGTCTTTTGAGGGCAATGAGTAGTGAACAATGCACAGTCTGATATGCATCATCCTTGTTATAGAAGATAGTACTTCTAGCTAGGCAGTGAACTCTGCCAGAAGCAAACCTCCTGAAACCTAAACTCTTTGGAGAAGAGAAATCATTGCTAAGGATAAAGGTAGAGCAGCACTATTATCACAGGTGTAACTGAGGGTGATACCTTGATTTATGTTGTCATAGTGTGAAACTGGAAATTCTGCTTTCAGAGATTGTTCCATGAAGGTTAATTTCTTGTACAAATAATTTTCTTGTTGAATTGAATTATTATTGGGCATGTGCCCAAGTCAAGATTGCATTTGGTCAGGTTATCTCCTTGCAGAACTTTCTGTGAATGTGTTTTAATAAGAAATCCACTTATTTCTAGTTGGTCAGGTTCATGCTCTTGTCCTACCATCCATAACCAAAACAACTGAAGAGTGAAATAGCTATATACTTAATGTCAATGATTTTAATTTTTAAGCTTTTCAGTATAATTTTAAATGGTGACAGAGAACGTTTGTGCGTGTTTGATATTAAGGTAGATATGTGCTCTTTCTACTCATGTAACATCAGCTTTGGAAAGCAGTCCTTATATTTTCATTGAATGTCTTCTGGACTTCCAAAATGAACCAATTTAACTTGATCTTGCAGAATTGCTTGCTATGTGAATCTTCTGTTGGCCATACTTCAGTACTTTGATATGCATTGGAATCACAAGGCACTTTTAGCTCCAAACTACCATCAGCTAAATTATGTATCAGTATAATCATACTAAATCAACAAGGTGCTGTTGATACAAATACAAAAGCACCTTAAACACAGAACAGAATCCCTTCACATGGCCTTAGAATTCATCTCACAATTTTTTTAAACTTTTGTCTTCTGCAGTGTGGGGTTTCTAAGCTGTTAATTGTTGAACCATTTTGAGCAGCACTTTGCTTCTCAGTTCTAACTCATGTGAAAGAAATAAATTGATATAATCCTTTTCAGCCTTCCTCTTGACAGACATACACTTCAGGGGAAGATCTATGTTGTGCACATTTTTTAAGTCAATAATCTTTATATAACTTTCTGTACTTTGAAGGAAAGGATCATTCCCTTTTTCGCTTGCATTTTAAAATCATCTTCTCACTAAGGTTATAGCACTTTACTGTTAGGCTTTGACCTGCTAAACAGCCATTAACTTTGGTACTGTGAAGTGCAGCTTCAACATTGCTGACAGTAAGAGGTGGGAAATATATCCATTCCATGTTTGCAAATACAATCTCTTCTAAAGCAATGGGAACTGATTGTACATTTTTGTTACAGAAATTTGTCCTGAATTAAAATGAACGTATAAAAAAATCTGAACGTATTAAAAAAAACCGTACAGGATTTACGGAAAATATTTATTTGCCCGTTGGCTCCAATGCATCAATTCAGATATAGGTTTGTGAAAGCAGTGATTATTTGCTGTCACCATTTGTTAGTCTATGTGAAATGAGAGAGTAAAAGCTGCCAGTTATGTTTTCTGACTAATCTTATGCCTGCTCAGCTACTGGAGCTGAGAATGTGCCTGAATAATGAAATATTTCCCATGCTCGAAATCAGGCAGGGGGTTTAGTACCTTGATGAGTCAGGTGTCATAACAAAAAGCACTATAACTCTTAAGGCTTGTTGGCATGTCTATAGGTAGGCTCAGCCAAGAGGACCAAAAAGGAAAGGACTTTTCAGTCCAGGAAGCTTGTTGGCAGCGTAATGTGGGAGCTTACGCTGTCACTGCTTATGCTCTGCTGGAAGATTAATGGTTATTTTATTCTGACTCCCTTCAAGTAGGAAACTTGAAGTAGGAAACTAAAGAAGCTACAGCTTCTTTAAGAATGGATAAACGTTTGAGTGTCCATATCTGTACAAATGCTCAATTATATATAAAATGCATTCACACGTGCACAGCATACACATACAGACTCTCATAAGTGGCTCTGCTCCTGAGGGGATTCACAAGAAAATAAACAGAAGTCTCACCAGCCTTTCTCTGCACCTTACAGCTATCACCTCTCAATCAACCTTTGTCTTGTTTTTTTTTTTGGGGGGGAGTAACATTTTTTCATTGCTAAGTGAATAAAACTAATTAAGGACAGCTAATAACAGAATAGGAATATTAAGAATTGTAAACCTTGTGTCTAACCAGATGTTTTTCAAGATATTTATCATTATGAGTTTTCTTAATGACATTTTAAGAACCAGATTATTTATTTATTTAAGAATCTCTTAAAAATGCATGTTCAGGATTTAATCCAGCAAATTCATAGTGGGTGAGAAAACAGTAGTTCACCGTTCTATTCTATGGGAATTATTACTGAACAGAATTTGCAAGCCTAGAATTTTAAATTTTAATCTCTCTTCATGAGAGAGTGCTATACAAAGCACATCTAATAAAGTCCTATAATTAAAAGGAAGTGAAATTTTTTTTTATGATTTCTAAGGACTGGGTTTTCAATGACTGTTTTATTTTGTTTGTATGTCTCAAAGCACACACATAGACAGACAACAGTTTAGTGCTTTCTCAAGGTCTTCAAACCCAACAGTTTATTCCTCCTTTTGAAAGCAGAGGCCTTATTCACAGCTCAGAGGAAGAGTACCACCAGTACTCTTTGGGAGAAATCAGTAGTGATTTTGTGGCTGAGCTGGCTAATCGCGCACATGAGAAAACAGAGGCTCATTGTAACAGTAACACATTGTCTGGGTGCTGTGCCCTAGGTAAGGCTTCAAGGGCATCAGCGGACACTGGATCAGCCAAATGTCAATAGCCAAACAAGGGGGTGGAATGATCTTTTTGCAATTTTCTTTGCTCTGAGCACAGTTGAGGACTCCTATACTAGATTCTCATGTTCAGAGTGCAGTGCTCACTTGCACTGCAGCATGACTTTCTTCTGGTGCCCTACCACCTGTCACTGACTGGTTGGGTAGCTGCCAAAGGCCACTTATAACAGCCTGGAAAGGTGTATTGAGAAACAGATCTTCACATTAGTGAGTGTGGCAGGAATTTTTTTTTTATTGTCCTAAAAACCCCATGCTGCCTAGAGAGGAACAATCACTGTGTTTTACAGGGAAAATCCTTTACTGTTCTCTAATGGCCATAGAGATTGCAAGTTCACAAAGGTAGTGAATTGCCTTAATGTAAGTAATGTATACCTAAAACATACATAGAGAGTCAAATGTCATGGTACATGCATTTGGTGTGTTTTGTATTATACCCAGGGTGACTAATGAATTATGTATTATTATGCCAATAAATAATTGGAATAATAAGTGATGTATTTTGATGGCTCAACTCAATGATCTTAGAAGTATTTTCCAACCTTAATGATTCTATGATTCTGTTCTGAATTAGCAGAAAAATCCATTACTTATGGAATAAGCTAGTATTGACAATCATGGTTAGCCTGTTGGATGTTCAGCTGAGATACTCAGAAAAAGACTAATTCACTGAAAATGTGAACAGGAAGACCATCCTCTCTGAAAATCGAGCAGCTCTGAGATGCTCCACATTAGGCAGTCAGAAATCTAGATGTCCCAGGAAGTTAGATACTTTGCAGTTCCAGTTGTTTTGTGTTTTGATTTCTTTTTTTCAAGTGAGGCACAGGGAGAAACCAATTTGAAAAACAGACCATTGCTCTTTCAATGTTTCATGAAACAGCCTTCTTGCGTGAACTACCTGGGATCACCACACTAAGTACATGCCTGGAGTGTAATAGCAGAAGGCAGTAAGTTCACTCCAAATTCTCAAGAATTTGAAACAAACTATTCTACCTTCTTATCTGTATTTTTATCTCCTTAATTGACCTTTATGCTGTTTTAAAATATTTAATACCTATCTAAATTTAATTTAACCTACAACAAATAAGACTGTAAGAAAAAGAAACTCATATTTGTACTATTACACTAATAGGCTTAATAACAATAATCCACTAACATCTGCAATCATAAAATAAAAACTTCATTATCATTTCAATACAGTTAATACAAAACCTCAGGTTCGCCAGTACACCAGCTGCGTCCTGGTGCTCAACAACACAAAACAGCGATTCATGCAAAATTACCAGTCTTTGTTACTGACTCTTTTTCCTGGCTCCAGTCCCAAAATATTCCTGCTGTTCAGGTCTTTTTTTTCCTCTTACTGGAAGCCTTTTATTTTCTAGGAGAATATAAAAGGTCATCTCCAAGAATTACTTCAGTAGCCTTCTCACCTCCAGTATCATGCCTCTAGCTCTTTATTCCTCACAGTTAAAAGATTCAAATGTTTGGTTAAAGGTTTCTACTGATTTGGACAATGTGCTTCTTTGTGCAGTGCTGCTGGCATTGCTCTAGACATGTTCATAATATTCTTTAGAACCTCTAATTACCTTGGAAATTTAGAGAATTAGGAAAAAATATTCATTTAACAATGATATTTTCTGACATTCCCTTAAGGATGGAAAATGCTCAGAAAAGCAAATAAACCAGTATTTAATGCTCGTCTTTGGATTAGTGTTTAGCTAGAAACTTGTGGCCTTAATGACAGGCAGTGCCTGAAGGTATTGGGCACAGTGCACACCTTTCTAGGAAAAGTTCCTCAGAAGGAGTTTCCCACTTAAAGACATTACAAAGGCAAGAGACTAAGAGGAGATAGGTTCAGGATTAAATACTTCTGTCCTGGATTTGAGACAGGAATTCCAAACTAGTCCCACTGCACTGGACCTACCAGTTCAATCACTAGAAGCAGCTTTCAGCATGGACTGTAGACCTGCCCTAGACAGGTGACAATGACTGGTGAATTCATAGCACTGAAATATCATTCATGTCCCTCTCAAATAGCTTCTCATCTCTGCCAAGTAGCCAGCCAGAGTAAGGACAGCTTATGTTTCAGGCTGCTGGGTTACCCTTGCATTTCCTCTCCATCTCACTCCATTGGCTGAGGCAATTGCGTGTTTGCAGACTGAGATAATGGGTGTCTTCCTAGCAGTTCTTTTGAGAGGGCAGGAAGGGCAAAGGAAGTAAAAATGTTTGCCTGTCAGTTGCCTGCATCTGTTATTCCCCAAAGCCTACTAAGAATGTAAAAAGAGAAAAGAACTTCTCAGATAATGTCCTATTATGTTCAACACTCTTATATAGCAGACCACATATCTCAAGCTGCCATTTAGATAAGATTCACCCCTGGTAGGTGACAGAATAGTCTAAAATAATTATCCATTCTGAGAGGATTGGCAACTTTCCTGAAAGCATCCTGCACTGTACCTTGGTAGAAAGAGGACACAAACTGCCTTAGATCAATGCTCTGACTACACGCTCTGTTTTTATTTTGGGAAGCACAAGTGTTTCCATGCCCCATGTTACTCTGACTAATTGTGTCCAAATGAACAATCTTTTAAGAATACAAATTTCCCAAGTGACAGGATACATGTCTCTCTACATTGATCATTTAGGAGGGAGAATAAAGACAGTCCACTGGTGTCTGGAGCACAAGAGTCGGTAAACAGTGTAGTTTTCTCACTAGTTATGTGAAATGACTTGAGATGTTTAAAGGTGCTTTAATCTCATTGGGAAGTGAATAACACTATGTTTTGATATTACTTCTAAAATAAGTATCAGAATTGTGTTTGGACAAGTATCATATCTGTAAAATGGGCAAAACACTTGTGACTTGAACTCATGAAGGGTGGGGATCCAGATGCTATACTGCAATCAGCCATTGTTCTGTAAGACAAATCACTTCCTCAGCGTTATCTCCTCCTGTCATTCCCTGTCTTGTTTATTTGTATTGCAGACTCTTTACAGCAAGACACATTTCCTAGTAAGTGTCTGGGCAATGGCTAATATTTACTCCTTGTTCGTTGTCATGATGTTTTCAGATCTAAAGTGTCTCTTATGGATCAGGTTCAAGGGTAAACTGCACAGTGCTTTTAGTGCAGTGGAGCAAATTCAGGTGTGTCTGCGTTGAAAATGTACTCTAGTCCATATATCACTGGTACTCTGTAAAAATCTGAAGAGTTATAAATTCGGCCTTTAAGGTCCCACTTTGCAAAAAACCCTGAGTGCTTTTTTTGTTGCTGTGTATAGAGAATTTTTCATTTTAGCTAAGTTCATATTTTCAAGCCTGTAATAATTTATCACAATGCCCAGGATTATAAATCTTTAATTATGGGAACTTCTGTTAATTTTTATCTTTGAGAAATAAAGTCCAACCCCAAATCAGCTCTGGACTTGTTATGCAACAAATGTGTGATTTTTCATTTTTTAGATACCTAATTATGACTTACTCACAAATGACAACTTAATGCTGCAACAATGAATTGCAGAAGTGAAAGATAAAATAAAGTTTTTTTCAGTTTGATTCAAGATTGTCAGACCAAATCATTTGGTTAACAGCTTTATGACTGTTCCATTCTGCTATCATTGCTGTGTCTAAAGGTCAATCTCTTTACCCCGTAATATAGATTTATTTTGTTTGCATAGATGATTCAGTCTTTCCTTCCTGAGTCAGATGTTACAATCTCCCTTTGACCTTCTCTCTAGGTATTGTAGACAAAATTCTGCAGAAGTTGTTGCGAGCAAACATGCACAGACTTTCCCTTTTGACTATGGATTCAATAGAAGCAAGGGAAAAAGAGTCCAGTGGCAGCATAGGGATATGAAAACATCCCACACGATTGGGATGCTTTCCTGAGCTCTTGGGAAATAAGGATCATCCCCTAGGAACACAGTGCAGCTGCTAACACATTACTTAGGCAGAGATTAGCACTTCGAAATACCATGTATTTGATAATCTTTATATAGACCAAAGAAACAGCTTGATGAATGACTATTCTGATGTCAACCTGTCATAATGACTCTCAACAAACTGATATTTATCCTCTTTTTTCACAATTTCTATTCTATAGTAGTAATGAGACAGTAAGCAGAGAGTTTCCAAGTTTCCAACCAATGGAAACAGTGGAAATCACTTTGTCTTCATTTGTGTTTCCAGACTGAGGATCAAAACACTTGCTTAGACATAATGTGGATATTCACTGTCCTGTCTCTTCAGCAGATCACAGGCAGCCACCAGTTTTTGCCTGAATGAGGTAATTTTCTTTCAAATGGTGCCCATAATTCAGATGATGATCTCAAAATATGATTCTAAGCTTGCTGTTCAAGAAGGATGGGTAGTTCAGCAGAATCCAATGAAAACCAAATAATCTGTCTTTTCTGTGTGATTGGCACTAAAGTTCTGTTATGACAAAAAAAGAAATTTTGGGTGTTATTCGTTTAGGATATGGGACACCTGAATTCAATTTCCTGTGATACCTGTCATATCCACTGGGATACTGGACAAGTGTAGATCCAAGGAAGGGCTTTGTTGTGCTGCAAGGCACCGTCCAGGCAGAGTGCAGAGTTTTGTTTCTGGCAGTAGTTAGGCATCCTATGTAGTGACCTATTATAAATGAGATACAAAGTTGTTTTCCTATTAAGGACAAAGTCTTAGGTATCTGACAGTTCTTTGGATCTTTGGTGCCTGGGTCAGGGTGGCAGACAAAAGCTACCATTCATTCAAGTAGTGCCCAGAGAAAGGTGCCTACACTTCTGTGAAAGAACAGGGCAGATTTCTTTTTTTTTTTTTTTTTTTTTTTTTTTTTTTTTTTTTTTTTTTTTTTTTTTTTCTTTCTTTCTTTCTGTATTCTACACAATATGAATGATAAATCAAAGCATAATCTCCACAGTGGCTATCATCTTCTCCAAGTTCAGATATTAAGACAGCATGACTGCGATTACATAACTCTTTGAGAAAGTCTACCTTTTAAGTGTGAAAACCTACAACAAAGTTTCTATAAGGCATTTTTTTTTCTTGTCTTCAATTTTCCTCAGCTCTTTAGGTGAAATATCTGGATGAATGCTGTCAGGAATTGTACATTACTGTGATTCTACTGTGCTTTTACACTCATTGATTCATACTGAGAATCTTGGTAAGTGAATCTGTTCCTACCTTTTGCTTCAGCAAGGCAAACCTTTTCTTTGTAGTCATGACTCCTGCAGAATGCAGGAAAAGCTTGAACCATTTCTTTTAGAGCTCACTGTGTGCTTGCCAAAGCCATCCTAGTATGATTCCAAGCAAAAGATCATTTGCTGTTTACAGTTTGCTATGTCTTACCTATTTCATGGGCCTATTGCAGGTTGTTCAGTTTTCAAGTGCATCTCAAAGCACCTAGTAAACTCATATTGTTATAGCAGCAGAGCAGCCCAAAATGTTTTCCAAAGTGTTTCTCTGGTGCAGAAACCCTCCTTCTTCTGAGTACTGCCGGAGTTCCTTGTCTTCCATTCTGCCACCTCTCACTATGTCCTCCCCACTCTTCTGCCTGAGGACAAAAGGTGTGGGGAGAGTAAAGAGGGAAAGTTTATCTTATACCTGGTTTGAACAATAGACAACATTGTCTACTTCTTGTGGATGTCTACATATTTCTTTTTAGTGCTACCCTGTTGTGGTTTGAAAGCAAAATGAATGAATGAGAGGCTCCAAGTCAATATAATTTAATAAGAAGAAAGGTAAAAAGGTAAAAGTAAAATAAAATAAATGCAATAACACAAAGGATCACTGACAGAGTCAGAATACAACCTGAGCAGGATGGTGAAAGCAGTCCAGGTGAGGTGCTCTTCCTGAAGCAGTGATCCTGTAGAAAGGTCTGGTAGCTCTGCTCCTCTGGGAATCCAGTGGATAAATGCTAAGTGCACTGTCCCACATACCAGCTTATATCCAGGTGAGAATGCTTGGCTACTCCCCCTGGGCAGAGCATCTCACAATAGGATGAGGAGTTGTGAAGTGGGTCCTTGATGGCCCATTAAACAGAGATAACCCCTGGAGGGAGTTACCTGTGAGTCATGGGCCCAGGCGTTAATGGGCCATTAGCAGATGACAGCCCAAAGGCCATTAGCAGAAGAGGCAGGGGGCTTGGGAAAACACTAGCCCACCTGGTTTCAACAGTTCATGAAAATGGTGATAGAATAAATACTTTGTGTACATCCTACGCTGCAACCCAGGACATACCCCTTGATAAGGCAGTTTCAGCATTCAGAGGCACGGGCAAATTACAGTTCCACAGTGCGTATACTTCCATCACAGCTGGACATGCAATCTTGAGCTTCCATATTTCTGTAAGCATCCAGTTCCTGGAACCATCTCACAGAAAGGACATCTTTGTCCCAGGGGCATTCTATCAAGTAAAACCTGGTTACAGTGAGTTCCTGTTCCTGAGCTAAATAAATGCAAAAGCACTGGGTACTGAATAGAAGAAATCTGTCCAGGGATTTGATCCAACAGAACCACTGAGAGTGAAGGACTTCTGACCAGTAGTCCTATGCTGTGCATCTTGCATGTTAGTCATAAGGATCATCTGGAAAAGATATAGATTTTGTAAGCAATATGATATGTTGAAAAAAGCTTGCTAGCATCAGTATATGAAGAAATGGACTTAGCCCTCCAGTGCATTCAAAATTCCTGATTTTGAAATGGTCCTACATGAACAAACTAGTGGACTTCAATGCATATACAGGCACAATTGCCTGTATTTCAAAAGGTGTAATAGTAATATTACATTATTATTTTCATCACTAGCTACAACTAAGTTTTGATCTTACCATCAGTCTGTACATTTTTTATTCAAGTCTTTCTTGCTTAGAGATGGACTCTGAGTTTTAATAGGCTTATCTATTCTATTTACAGTACCAACAAATAGATATGAATATATATGAAGTGCAAAAAATGTTTTTTCTGTGGCTGAGTAAAAGATTTTTCAAATGGTAGTTCTGAGGAAACAGTGGAAATTGATAGAACAGGGAAAGGAAGGCCCATTTTACAGTGAGATTGTAAGACCTTGCATGCTCGACACCGACAAAAATATGCTTTTATGTTACTGCATGCTTGGTATGCATTAGCTCCTGTCCCAGTTCTAAGTGGGCTACAACATTTTCTGGACCGTGGCAGTTCTGCAAAAATAAGTTACCTTTTTCTTCTAAAATACTGTGTGGATATCAGAATTTTCCACTGCATTTCTGTGACTGAGCTGTACATGAATGGTACTGACAAAAAGCAAATGTTAAGCAGGGAGTCCATTGGTATTTATGTTAGAATTCATCTGTATTACATTGGAGAAGGCATTGGTAGTCATGGAAGAAAGAGAGAAATTCTTTTCAAAAGAGTTCTGTCACAGAGCACACACATTAGCCTGCCTGTGATGTCGTTATCTGTTTTAAGCAACATTAGCAGGTATATTGTGCATCTGCGAATAATAAAAAATAGAAATAAAGATATTATATTAGACATTTCTTGGAACTGAGAATAATTTTTGGTCTCTTTTTGCTATCTTTAAGGAGTCCTTGTCCATGAATGTAATTTGTGGGTAATTGGAAATTTAATTTAAAAAAATTAATTTTATTGCATCTTGCGCTTGCGACATTGTGTTCAGTCAGGTAAGAATTAAAAAACACCGAGAGGGAAAATTCAGATTTTGCTCAGTTACGTTAATCCTGCTTATTGTCAGATTCCCACCTGACTTTTCCATAAGATTCCAAGGTCCGATGATTTCTTCAGAACTTTCCCCTTATAAAAATTCTGCCCACCCAGAGGAGTAGAAAACACATTGTTATACTCAGTAATTACTCACAATAAATTAACATAGGTCAACTTTTTGTCAATATTTGTGTTAGTTTTTTGTTACAAACCTTGTCACCTACTGAGCTTATGTAATGAATTATCTAAAGAGGACCAAAGCATTATCAAGAAGTATTCCCAACCAGAAAAGAATCTAACTTCATCACGTTAATGCCTCAGCTGTATTCTGCAATTTTCATTACACGCTAGCTAAAAATCTGGGTTGCATACCCTTCGTCTTTCTAGCCACAACACTCAGATTTATGACAGCATAGATTTCCCATTGGAACAGATGGTATACTGCAGCAGAATTTATTAAAGCTCCATTTCCCAGATCCTTTTCTGTAGCACTTTCCCTCATTCCCCTTCTTTTCCTAACGTGACAGAGCATTGTATGTCTCTGACACTCAAATTAGCACAAAGACGTGTGGTTCCCTGCAAATCTGCTCTGCATAAATAATCGTTCAGATTGCTGACCTGCTAAGGCTCCTAGCTGGCAATCACACAGCAAAGCCTGTAATTTCTCCTACTTGGTGCTGCTCCACCATTTCCTTATCCTGACTTCTATGCTGTTATGCATCTCCCATGTCTGACATTAGAGAAAATAATCAGCTGGGGCTTAGGAACATTATCATTCTATGCCTTAAGTGTAAGTATCTTGGCTTCATAATAAGACAGATAGGTATCAAAAAAAGGATGTGACTCAACAAAATTAGGCCAAAGTTAAAAGTGTTTAAGTTTTCAGGAAGTATTATAATTTCAGTTTTTTCCATAAATCAGGTTTGTAACAGATGGGTGAAATGTAGGTCAAATGCAGCAGACATCTTTGTAAGCACTTGCTTTAATTGTTTCCTTGATAATTTCTGTGTCTCTTGTCACATGATAAAAGACAGTTCAAATCAGTCCAATGCAGACCTCTTGCAATAAACAAGGAGTACTGACTGTGAGGGCAGTCCTGCAAAATGAAGGGCAAGGTTGTGGCATTCACTTTTGCCTCAGGCTAATTTCATCCTGGATGGACACTGGATAAAGCAACAGCATTGCAGGCAGGCAGAATTTACACCCCTGTTAATAAGTACTGTGACACATTTTATAAACAACATTACACACACTGAGGTGAAGTTCTTAAAATCACAGGGCATCAAAAGGCCAACCTAGGACAGAGTAGCAGCCTTGACTTTGAATTTTCCACCTCTTGTACTGGCAAGTACCCGAGTACCTGAGATTTATGTGTCTGCCTTTGTATTTTGAAAAAAACCTATATGGGACACAGACCCACCTCCTCAAAACAATATTTTGTTTATTCGCAGTCATTTACTTTTAATGGCTCACAGCCCCTTCAGTAAATATATATATGTATATGAGAACTTAAATGATCAGTGTTTTAAATTAGGTATCCCTTGGAGCAGCGAGGGCCCACTGTATAAATACCTCATTGCTCACAGGCGTGAGGGATGTAGCTGCTCCTTTGGAGCTTTAAGAGGCTCTGATGCTGATGCTGTGCCTGCTGCACACGCTGCTGGCTCTCATCTCATGACGTACACAGAGCTCCATGAGCACAGCTCTGCCCCTGCAGCTGCTCAGTGCATTGCTGGGCACAGAGATAATAGAGATGTCTACTACTTATGTGATCTAGATTTAAGTGTAAAAATAAACATGCACAAATAAATTTCAAAATAATCTGTCATGTTACCCTTTCTTCCTGAACACCATTCTCTTGCAATTGTTTTCCTCGCATCTGATAAATTTCCCTAAATTAGACACCATGTTTCTTGTTTTACATCACTAATTGTATGCCACCGGGATTTGAATCCACAGTAAAAGGTCAGTCAAACCCAGAAATTATTATTCTAATGTATTTCTAAATTTGCTTAGTTCTGAGCCTGAGACCAAATTATTTTGAATATTGTAGTTATTTTTTTGTTTATGTACTCTACCAAGAGAAGCCAGCCAATAAAACTCTTTCCTGTGTGCTTAATTCAACAGAATTGCCATTCATTTAAAGATATACTAAAGCAAGTACCTTGCTTTCTGGCATCTCTGGATAGAGCTGCTAATAGCAAATTAGAGTTACTGATACAGAAAGATACACTGATTTCAAAATCCCTGTCTTAGAATACTTTGCAACCTGTATGGAAAATAATTCTTAAACAAGACTCATCTCCATGAGCCAAAGGCAGGTAAGAAATTACATTGTTTCCCTGCTGTACTCTAGGGAGCCAACTCTGTTGTTAAGTGCAAGTGAAATCTGTGGTGGGACAGATGAAGGCCAGGCTGAGTCTTCCTCTGCAAGTATTGCATTAAGAGGGTGCAACAGGAAGCCTCTGTTTGGGGCCTAAGGATAACATCCACTGGAACTGAAATCAATTGTAATCTTTCCATGGCACAAAATAGCTTTGGCTAGGATCCAATAGAAAAATAAATTTTAGCTCCCTGATGGAGTGAGTGGAACCGATCATCTTTGCTGCCAAACTGATTGTTTAAAAGGAGTATGCAAAGTCCCATTTCCCCTCACACAGCAGAAACTTGTTTAAAAACCACTCTTTTGGTGATACTTCTATACTCCCCTCTGGGAACACTCATCCTGCAAGTGTCTTTTTGTGCACTTCTGAAGAATAGCTGCCAGTACTTGTTCCGGGTCTGTTTCTGGTTCTTCCTTGCTCTCTTCTCTCTTGTTGCACTAAGTTCATTTGCTGGTTCTTCTCTAATACAATAATGGTAAAAGCAATAGACAAATGAGCTGAATAGGGTCATATAAGCCTTTAATGAAGACATTATGGTTTCACCAGAAGTTACAGAGATGTTTGTAGCTGCCTTATCTTATCCTAAAGAAATCTTGCAACTCTCTTTTCTTTGCAGAGATTTAATTCAATTTATCACACCTACATGTTGTCTTCCTTCTAGATTGCACAAAATCAGAGAAGTATCTTTTGTCTCTCTTTGGCTTTTGGCAACTGGTTGTCTTGAAAAATACAGGTACACTGGTGAACTATTTTTGACTGAAAGCTAAAAGACCACACATGTAAAAGACTACACATTGCTCTTCATCACAACTCCAGGCTGAAGATCCTTTTGACAATGTAAGCAGTTTGGGATACGTACTGATGAAATATAGAAGTATCTTTGACAAAAAATTGCCTGTATAGAACAAATATGTCACAGGTTTGTTACCTCACTTTTATGAGAAGTGGAAAAATATTGTGACTTGTGACTACACCTAAGCCCTGAAAGATGGGCCATTTAAATATGAGGTAAAAATTCTGCAATAAACATATCTTCATGTTTAATGACTCATGTTTGTGGATGGAGGGTAACAGCCATTTTGCCTTTCTCCACCCCCAAGAGGGTTAGAAATTAATCCTTTCTCCTTTTCACATTCTCATTGTTGTAGCACACAGCAAAAAAATACTTGTGCCTCCTTGCTTGATGTCTGCCTGAAATTATGCATAGTAACGGATTATCAGGGCTGGGATCATGGATGCCAGAGCTGTGTCTCTTTTTCAGTACACTGACACCCCACAGCCACATGGTATGTTACCTCAGCTTCAAGCATTTAAAAACAACTCAAATTCAAAAACTAGAGAATGAAAATTAGTCTGACAAAGATGGCATTTCTCAGGACTGGGTATCTTCAAAATGTGTTCTTGTTGATCACAATTGTTGAGTCATTAATTTCCTTTCTGGGCAAGCAATTAGTGCTCTTTTTCCTGGGGAGAAAATTTCCTTTTGGAAGGCAGTGAGAGAGATTGGACAAATGATGACAGGTTTGCAGAAGCTGGTCAGCTGCCTAATCCTTAGAAAAGTTTCTGGCAAGAAGTTTTAGAGAGGGACACTTGCATGTCCATAAACATCCACACATACCTTCATTTACATACCACAAAGAAACATCAGTCACAATCCAGGCCTCACTGTTCCCTGTGCTGTAAAGATAGAGTTCATGCCTAAAATATAATAAACTCCACAGCTGATGCCATCTGAAAGGCGGTAGATGAATGATATTCAATTTATAGTCAGAAAAACTTAATTCCTCTGCCTTTATTGGATTATTGCTTGAATAAAGATCATAAACCAATTTTTAAATGAAAACATATCTAAATATCTTATTTGAGTGACAACAGAGGAGAGAAATAAAGAGAAAAACTTTATTTTTCTTCACTCTGTTGTACATTTAATCTATTTCTGTTATTGTAAGTGAAAAGTAAGAGACATTAATAGACGATGTTTCTCATGGTGCGTTTTATTTCTTTTGTTAGTGAGTGCTACTCACTTCAGTTTCAAATCCAGTTCAGACTGCAGAGCATTAATAAAGTTAACTGAAGAAACAAATTCCACCCTTTATAATCTTAAGCTCTGAAACATTTACTATATTCTCATGTTCTTCGATCTTATGTGACTAACACAGTCAGAGGAAAACATAATAACTGCATCTGGCCAGATAAGATTTCGATTAAGAGAACCATTGCCTCATAACAACACTAGGAAGGGGATACAAACATCAAATTAAGTTTGCTCAAAGCAGAATGTAAAGTGGTGGGAAGAGGTGTGTCTGTGGTGGGAAGCCCCTGCTGCTGGGCCAATTGTTTTTCCTAGTGCAGCAGTAGTACTTAGATAACCAAAATAATACACTATACATTTCTATTTCAGTTAAAATAGAATAATTGTGAATAATTTTCCTACAAAATATTTTCCACCACTGAGCATGACATTTTGTATAGAAAATTGCCACCCCATGGTTTTCAAAGACCTTTAGCCACATGATCCTATTTTGTAAGGGTTTGAAGGGTAGGTGTTCTGGACAGATGGCCCACTTGATGGGTAAGGATGGGAGCCTGCCATCAGTATCTCATGGCCAAGGGGAGATGAGGCTGAGCCCTTGGCTGTGAATTACAGTGTTATTTGTGGAGCAATGTGCTGGACTATTTCTCCATCCCATACAGGTTCTCAGGGCATCAGCAGAACCTTAGGCTCTACCTGCAAAGCTGACCATGTGGTTTGACTTCTTTGCTTGAGAGGTGATCCAGTAGCCCTAATCTGATGGGGAATCTCTCTGGATAAGCAACAAAATGCTCTTCTTTCATACTTCCTTCTCCATCTCCTACTTCTTCCTCTACTCATGAATTGCAGGAGGGAGGTTTGTTGGCTGAAGGGAAGGTAAGGGGGTGGGGAGGAATAACACACCTCTCTGTACTTGTCTGATCTTGGAGATGTTGATGCAGAAGGCAGAGCCACATTGTCTCTGTTCTCGTTAAGAATCTGTAGCTAACATTCCTTGGGATTAATATTTAACTGGGAGCTTTAGGAAACAGAAACACCAGGTCTTCTGGGGTCAGTCACTCAAAGAAGGTAAGAGTAGTAAAAAAATGGAGACAATGTTCTGGATCTATTTGCCAAGCTATTTCCTCATGTTGGTTGTTTTCGCCTGTTCCTGGAAATGCAAAGGGCCCAGAAAAGGCTGTGGACATGTTTGTCAGCTCTCCTTTTGAGTCCATCCAAAGCAAGAAGGAAGAGTAATCTGAGAATCAATTTTTCCTTCTGTTGAGCTCTGTGTCAGATTTGAGCTTCAAAGAAACTGCTTATTCACCCACACAGGTTTCCACTTTTTTATATTCTCCTTTGCATTTTAACTGCACCCAGTGGACTCTTCTTTCAAACAGAAATCAGACACTCAGCTGAATACAGCAGCTTTTGTGGGACATGTGCTGTGGTATACAGCCCTTGTTTCTTCTGCTGTTCAAATCTGAACTGAGTACTTTTCTCCAAAAATAATTAGTATTATGCTTTCTCAGGTTATTTTTAAAAAAATTATATATATGGTGGTACATAACTGTTGACTGGACACTTATAAAATATTTTCTCAGTGAAAAATCTCAGTGATATGGTTGCTCATGTTACAGAGTACCAATCATTACAGAGCTATAACTGAGAGGCATTACCTTGAATGATCTGTGGTTCACATATCCTGAAGACGAACTGGACACCTACATTCAGTAGCCAATATATCTAAAATTAAGCAAAATCTTCAAATATTTACATTATTCTTGATCTTTGAGAAAAATATGTAGGGCCAGCTTCAGGTCAGAGTCCTGTCTGGAGCAGCACAAAATCAGGGAGTTTGACTGCAATAAAATTGCTCCTTATTCTGAAGAGGAGAGTTAATTCTCAGGCAGTGAGGCAAGTAACAGAGGTGATTATCCACTACCTTGTGATTATCATAATACTCATCCGTCACTGTGATATTGTCAGCCAGAACAGGATCCATTTACTGTGCCACCTTACAGCCATCAGCAAGGAGCACAGTAGATCCCAGCTAAGGCATGTATCAGCATCTATTATGGCCAAGGAACAAAATGGTTCTCTCCATGGAAATTTATACTTATAAACCAGAGCGTATCACTTGCCTGGAGTGGTAAATCCTTGCTCAGACAGATTTCTTTCCTCTAGTCAGGCTCTGTATAGCAGCACAACAACACAGGGAACCATGTGCACCACTTAGGTCTGACCTTGCACAAAGCTATCTCATTTAGACTTAGAGCCAGGAGCTGTGGAAACAAGTAGGGCTCATATTTGTTTCCTTGAAATGTTGAAGTGAACACGCTTCACTCTTGAGTCTATTTGCACTATGTAATTAGAAAGATGTCATCTTGACTGACTGAGTGGAGTTTCACAGCTCCTATGCTTGTCTGCCTCTGCTACTGGGGCAGCAAGAGTAGATAGCTGAGTGCATAGGCTCCCTCTCAGGAACAGGCCAGTGGCTGTGCACATAGATATTCTCCTTTCTGTGCCTTTGTTCTCCAGGTACCCTCTTGTCTGTGTTGCCTGTTCAGGCTATAAGGAATTTTGTGGCAGAGATTGTTTCTATTGGTATGTAGAGTGACATAGTGCACTAGTTTGAGGTCCTCACCAGCTCTGTACATGTCCCTAAACCAGAACCACTTATAGTAACACCAGCATGCTGTTTGACCATTAAAATTGTGGAAGTTGATTAATTCAGGCAAATAGCACATTGACAAAGTTATGTTGTCTCCCAGTTATTCATACTCTGCTGTACCATATAGCTACAGAATATATAATTAAACAGCATTTAGGCTAAAGGAACCTTGATGACAAACAGGACTTCTATATACTCTTATAATAGAAACTAAAGACATCATTGAGTGGTGACCAAATTACTTCCATCAGGGGTAAGGTGAACATCAGTAATTATTCAGTAGCGCTCTGGATGATGAATATGATGCCCTCATGGCCCAAGAGGTTGAAGTTTGAGGAAGTGAAAGAAAGAAAAGAAAGAGAAGAAAGAGAAGAAAGAAAAGAAAGAAAGAAAGAAAGAAAGACAGAAAGAAAGAAAGAAAGAAAGACAGAAAGAAAGAAAGAAAGAAAGACAGAAAGAAAGAAAGAAAGAAAGACAGAAAGAAAGAAAGAAAGAAAGACAGAAAGAAAGAAAGAAAGAAAGACAGAAAGAAAGAAAGAAAGAAAGACAGAAAGAAAGAAAGAAAGAAAGAAAAAGAAAGAGAAAGAGAGAAAAGAGATAAAGCAAGAGCAGTTCATATTGAGCTGTAAATTTTTAGTCCAATAAATTGGAAATTGGGGGATGGAGTAGGAAAGCAAGTGAGTGAGAGAAAAATTTAATGTTCTCCTCACTGATAACAAATGTATAATTGTAAACCAGTGCAAAAGCCAGAGCTGAGTCCATCTTGGTGGCATAGACAGGAACTAAATATACCTAGGCTACCTTTTCTTGTTATGTTTCTAGAGAGATAAATGATTCATAAACAAGAAGTGCTTTTCATGTGTTTCTTTTTCTTTTCCTTCATCTAGAAGGTACAGAACTCAACACAAAAATTTTCCATTTCAATACAGCTGTTTCATGAACTGTGAACTAGATTAAAGTAGATTTAAACTAGTTATAGATTTTAGCCTGCAAAATAAGACCGGGATAGCTGTTGATCCCCTGTCTTACTGAGGTATTAGGAAAAAAACTTGATTTATAATGAGTCCCTTTGGCCTTGTTTATATATGGACTTGTGGCAAAAACTTCCGGGGGGAAGCATTCCTAGTCTCATTTCTGAAACTTAGACCACTTTGTTTTGTAATTTTTATTTTTGGTAATCTCTTTTGTAAACAGTGTCCCACAGAGACCTGCAGTAGTGAGTCCAATGCAAACAGGACATCAAAACGCATTAAATTTAAAAACACATGCTGGTGTATAGTTAAGATTGCAACACTTAGGACTACAGCTTGTAACATTATATAGAGCTACATTATACAAACACTTGAAATGAAGAATTTCTCACACAGTTACTATTATTTTTGAGGGAGTTTATGTTTGGGTTTCTCAGCATCTTATCACAGACTTTAATAACCTTTCCTTGAAAAATCCTCCCTCTTCCTTTGTATGTGACAGAAACCAATATGTAACCAGACCTCAGGGATACCTTTGCTTAGGCAGACTAGAACAGACCTGGATAGGAACTGGGATTTGCAGATAGCTCCAGCTCTGGGCAATGCATGCAGCCGACCTGGGGGGATCAGCCTGGCCAGCAGAGCCCACTGAGCAGCAGTGAAATCACTCAGACCACGTCTCACCTGAACCACCCCTCTCGCCTGCTTGTTGCTCAGCTGCTGCCACACAGGTAGTGCACTAAGCACTCAGGGACAGTGTTGTGGTTCCCAGTGTCTTCCTCACTGCTTGTGTCCCCTTCCTGTCCCTGTTGCTGTCAGGCAGGGGTGGCTGGAGGTAGCAGTGGGAGGACTGGGCAGAGGAGGGTGCAGAAGGCTGGACAACTGTACATGCTTCAATCTAAATTTAGTGGATTCTATTGCAAAAGTATAACAAATGTAGAAACAGGTAACATTCCCATATTTCATCTTATATCCTTATATTGAAAGGAAGTCCCACATTAAATTGGAAACCTAGAACCAATTTGAGACTCGCTCCAGTTTTTACTAAGTGAATTAATTTGGGGGGTTAGGGCTTAGTTCTGTCTGGTAGAGTAGAAATATGTGAAAAGATTTGGCCCCTGTGGACGATAGTTTCCAGTCTAATTCACTTCAGTGATTTCCGTGTTTGTCTTGCAGCTAGTCCTGCAATGAGATGGAATGCCATACTGTGTGGGAATTCACTGTTTTGTAACTAGCTTTTGCAAAGAAAAAAGGCTGCTTTGATAGAGATATCATTCAGTTTTGGCTACATCCAAGTTTTGCCAACATCAAACCCTGGCCTTACAGCCTGCTTAGTTTGCTAATGTAGCATAGGAGTACATCCCAAGTTTCTCCCATGACTTTGATTATTTCCTCAGGCATAAATTAGTGTGATCCTGAAAACAGTGCTGTTTACTCTCTGTGGAGATCCCTGTATTTTTGGTTTGACACAGTCCTTCCCAGCTCCTTTTCATGTATTGAGTTTCTTGCAGTGGAAAGCAGCAGCAGTGCAGGCGCTGCTGAGGCAGTGTCCCTACAGCCATGAAACTGCCACATTAAGACAGTTGACAAGGCACCTTTTAAAAATCTCCTGACACAGCTGAAAAAAAAATATTTGCTCTAAAAACTTGTCTAACCATATCAGTTAAAAGAGTGACTCAACAAAGAACAAACTCCAGTCTCTATGATGGTAGCAGAAATCTGGAATTAATTTCTAAGCACTGAAGTGCATTTACTACAGATTTCCACTCGCAGAGGCAATATCAGCTTTGAGCCCATATCACAAGTCACATTTTAATGATCTAATGAAAATTTGCTCTCAGTGCGGCTAAATTGTGCGTATATGGATTTTAGTCAAAAGAAATATATATCTGAGGAAATTCTAGACTATTTTTTAGACACTAGTGAAGTAGAAGCAGCACTTGTGAATTAAAAACAGTCCTAGAGTCAGCCTTTGGACGTTACTTGCAGAAAGATTGATTCCTATCATCTTATCAGCCAAAGCATATGACAGCAGAACACACTAAGAGCTGGCAGGCTGTTTCCACTGCTATGACACAGAAATGACCATCAGATTATCTACTTGAGTACAGAAGGTCAGCAGTCTTGCTGGGATCTTGGAATACAGGGAGGACAAATTCCTTTTTGTTACCAGGTACAAGTTAAATGGGAAAAAAAAAAAAAAAAAGTAAAAACCAAACAACGAAAAACCATCACCAAACCGGAAAAGCAATCAATTTTAATGAGTGACTCTGTATTTACACTGTTACAGCTAAGACCAGAGTTTGGCTCATTGTGTGTAGATATATCTATGAATAACCTTCTTAACCTGTTGGAAAGCTAATGACGGAAAATATTCCCCATAAAAGTATATATATTACAGCTGTGTAAATATATTAAAAACCCTAAACTGTCAGCAGACTTGCTGGCAGATGCATGAATGCTTCAGCAAGATCTCTGTACTCCACGTAGCTTCAATTTTAACCTCTATATAGGCACACACAGAGGCACACACGTGTACCGACTTAGTGACGTTTAGATTACAAAACTCTTTGATCAGTTAGCTCCTCCAAACAAACAGGATCTGTGGCAGAATACATGCTACATTGTACTGCTTATGAAACACATTTTATAAGCTTTACCTGGTTGCCAGCTGTAAAATTAAGCAGGCAATCTATATAACAATCTCAAGACCTAAGAAAGAGGGGGTCTTTCTTCCTCTCTTTATATCTTCCAGGGGAGAACAAGAGACAGCTTATGATGGCACCGAAGTCTCCCCATATCTGCCCCAGTAAGACTAGAGGGATTCCTGTTTTCTAGCTCCAAGAAAGTTGCTTTTATCATGGGCTAGTGGCAAATTTTTAAGGAGCAAGAAAGAAACATGGATTAGGTGTCTTTAAGTCCTTCTGCCCCTTGATATTACTTCTGGAAAGATGTGAATGACAAATTCAGGGCTAAATCCTAACCCAAACTTGTACATCCACTATTTCAGTGGAAAAAAAGGGGGGTAAGGGAGGATTTGACACATACTTCTGGTATTTTTAAAAACTAATAAAGTAGTTAAATGTCTATAACTGAGCAGCTATAGTGAATAGTTAGTGTTTTTGGCAAGACTGTTAAGACATATTTACAGCATGCAATTTGAAAATAAGCTTGTTATATGTTATAAATAAACTATTCCTAGTGACAGATTAAGAAAATATTGGATATGTACAAAATGACAGCATTAAACAATGAAAGTATTTCCTGAGGAGCTGAGCCTTAGCAAAAGCCACAGACAAAATATTTTTAGTGGCATTCCAACACTCTGTGTTTCAGAGCCATTTATAACAGAGCTCATTATGAGATATTCCTTTCTGCTACAGGCCACAGCTGGATATACCAAAAAATTAAAGAAATATTTACCTACGAGAAAGAGTCACAGTACCTGGCTTTATTTCATACAGCTAATTTCTCCTCTTCAATCCACCATGTGGGTTCAAGAGAAGAATTTGCCCCTGTGTCTCCAAATCCTTAAGTCCCTGCCGCTCCCAAGAACTGCTATAAATCCAGTCATTCCTACATGCATGAGCAAAAAATCACAGAAAAAGACTTCTGCAGGAGCCTGTCAGGGTAGGAGGATACCTGTACCTGTGGGCTGTAATTGCCTGCTCCCTTACATCCTCCTACAACAAGGCAGCTCTGAACCCTCTTACAGCACATGCAAAATGGATCCTGACTTCAGCTATTGTGCTGGGCATGAAAACTAGCTTTCAAATGAGTCATACTGCTAAAAGCTCAGGTATATCTTCTTGTCTCTCTAGAACAGCTAAACTCAACCACTAAACAAATTACAGCCCTTAAGGACTCAGATGGGGTGGTGAGGTGGAAGGTGAAAGGAAGAGAGCACAAGTGTGAAAAAGCATTGCCTCTAAGCAGCAGTAGCTTGAATACCTTGAAGACATTAGGAAAATGCTCAGAGAAGGCACTTTGTGGATTTTGTAAAAGGTAAAAGCATCAGTGCTTGCAAAGCTGGCCTGCAGGTACAGGCTAGCTGTGCTGTTGTGCAGTGGCACCAAAAAGGGAATTTTGTCCACTTCACATTTGACATGCATCCACCTGAACAATATTTATGCTGGTCTGCCTTGTCCTTTGGCTCATGACTCAAACCAGAACTCGCTCCAAGCATTTTGCTTTTAGGAACTGCTTTTTAGCAGTGTTTTCCCCCTACCAGGATATGTCTGTTCTGGGATTTTCACCATATTCCTCCCAGCCAGGGCAGATAGCACAATCTGTTACTGACCTGGAAAAGCTGCTCTAGGAAGAAGAAATAAACTGGGAGGAGACACAGAGATATCACTTTGCTCAGGGGACATCTCAATGGAGATCTAAATTCAGTTTTCCTTCCTTTCCTCTCCTTTCCTGTGTGAATGGTGTTGACAGAGTGTGTGTGTGTGTGTGTGTGTGTGTAAGCCTGCCAGGCTTCTGCAGCTGCCTGGCTGGTGATCTTCTCCCAGGGAGCACACATGCAGGTAGAGCTGCCAGTTGGCTTCCTGAACTGTGCTTGCTGTATAAATATGGACGCTTTTCACATGTTTGGTTTCTTTTGGAGAATACTAGTTCTTGGGTCTCTGGGTGAATGCAATCTAGCACATATCAAGTGCCACCTTGTTTTCCCTCCCTTTGAATACGCCTCTGTAATCTGACTCTAAGCACACCCAACCACCAGCTGTATATACAGATGTGTGTAAATCCATGCCACTGTATGACAGTGGCCCTGTCCTGGAAGTTGGAGAAGAGGATCACTTGGATCAGCTAGCTTCTCCATCTGATGGCTGCAGATGCAACAGTTCGAAATAGCAAGCTATAGCTGTGTAATAAAATGTAAAGGCATTCCCTGTTTTGTTTTGCTGCTCTTGTTTGTTTGTATTGGGGGTTTTTTGCCTTTTTTTTTTTTTTTTTTTGGCAGTTGTCTGTTTCCTCAAGTGTTTATTCATGACCTTATGCTTCTTCCATGAAAGACCATGGAAGTGCATTGATGAGCTTTAATGTCAGATGAATCACATTTCAGATTCTTCAAAAATAAATAAATCAACGCCAATTGTTCTAATCAGGGTGGTCCAGCTTTTTTTGATGGTAAATTTTAGATCTCAACCTGGAATTGACAGCAATGAATCTTGGCTCTAAAAAGATATGAGAGTATTCATACTTCCAGCTCCTCCTAAGAGCCAGAATCACAGTGATGACAGATATTCTGAGCTCATAGAAAGATTTCATAGGCCTGTCCTAACCTGTGACTCTCCTGCTCTTTTGAACAATATATGCTATGTGATGGAAAATTAGTTTGAGAGTCCAAATTCTTTTATACCAAAGAAAGTATAGTATAGCTGAAATAAGATTTTTGGCATTTCTAACTGGCCTGATTTTGTTTGACTGTCTAGATTAATGCTATGAAAGATACAGAGAAAGCAAAGCTATTGCAATGGTCAGAATTTCCCTATGGGATCATTCCAGTAACTTAAAAATTTAACTAGGAAATCAGACTATTCCTTAGAGAAATATATTAATTATGTCTTTTTCTTTTTTCCCAGGAGGACAGCAAATATACTGTAGCCAGGTATATTTGCTAATTGTTGAATGCTTTTTCCATGAATCATATCACATTTTGATCTTAATTGAAAAATAATTGAGGCATATTTTAGATTAGATTGGAGAAGCCAAATTCTATTTGTACATAGTATAAAACTGAAATGGTTTCTCTAGGATTTATTCCCCTAGTACAAAATTTCACCTCCATTGAGTAAAATGGAAGACTGTCTCAAATAGGGTTAAATGGATCCACTGGGGGTTATAGGGCAGGATAACAGCAGAAGAGAAATGGTTGAGTCCATAAACCATGTAGAAGAAAAATGAAACTCAGTGGAAAGATTACTGTGTAAAGGAATAATTAAGATACTACATGTTCTCACAGATCTGTATTTACTGTGTGTGGCTAAGAAGAAAACATTTTTACTGTGAAGGTGGTGTAACAACAGCTGGAAGAGGTTGCCCAGAGGAGTTGTGGAGTCTTCATATTTATAGGTATTCAGAACTCTATTGAGTTCATGCTCCTGATCCAGCTGCTTTAGTTGTGGATGATCTAGTTGGACTAGATGATCTCCAAGAGGTCTCTGTCAACTTCAACCATTTGTTAATTCTGTGAATGAGCAATTTCAGGGTCTAAAGGAAAGATTAGTGAACTATAAAATGCACTTCTTTTTTGCTTTGAAAGCTTCAGTTTGCTCCAGGAACAAATAAAAAATTTTGCCTTATAAGTTTTTTTGAATGGAAAGTTGTTGTAACTGTGAAGTGAAGCAATAACACAACAAAGAAAAATTGCTAAAAGTAAATAATAAATTTGGGTACACCTTCTCTCTTCCTGGATTTCATAGCTAGAGTAAATGGTACAGCAGCAGAAAAAGTGAGTGCCGGAGGAAGGGGCTACATTCAGAAAGAACTAATTCTTGTTAGCTGAAAGCATAAGCAATAACCATATAGCAGAATGGAGAGTCACCAGTATTGTTCTGTCCTTTGGAAATCTGCTGTTGTGAAAATAGGTATGGTGACTCTCATATTCAGTACAAGTAGCTAAAGGGCAATTATAGTTAAATTCTTTCAAATTTCCCTATAATTAGACTAATTATATATCCAACATGCCTGTGTCCCAAGCTGCTATCATGCTAGTAAAAGTAATTTGTTTTTATGAAAATCTTATTAAGCCGCATCATCATTGGTATTAATATTTCCCTCCTAAAAACTTTGTTATTTCCAATAGATGAAGTCCAGTGTATGGTGCTTTCTGTATTGCAAAATCCATATGTACTTTCCCTCAAAAGGTCTGAAGCAGCTGTTAATGTAGAGAATCTAACAGTATAAATCATTTGAATTTCTTTTCAGTTTGATTCTAAGCAACAGCTGTTTTAATCTACTTCAAAGCACATTATGTTTGTAAAACAATGCAAATTGGGCTGTGTTTCAGTGGTTGACCTCTTTGTCTGGCAAGTGTTAATTCAACAGTGGTACAGTTTTACTGTCATATTTATAAAGAACAAATAATTAGTTTCCTGGGAACTCTGTCTGGATATTTTCCACCTTTTGCAGTATAGTAATAGATTGACTTCAGTTGGAGCAGAAGATATTTTCTTCTTATGGAAACATACATATCTGACCAAAGTTTTAGCTGCTGTATTCCTTGTGCAATCCAGTTAAGGGACAGAGTGATATGTGCTGTGTATGGTCTTCCCTTGTGCATTGATTTTTACAAAACAGGCCTGAATGGAACATTCCTGAAAGTATTTACTGTACCTAACAGTCAGAGTAGCTACTTATGCGCAAACATCCTTTGCATGTTTCACTTCGAAAAGGTTAAAAATCAGCAAGATTTTTTTTCCTGTCTGCTTTAATATTTTATATTCAGAAACTTGATATTAATAAATTCATGGTTTCATTTTACTCTTAGTGTATGCCTGAAGTTTGTGCCCTTTTTATTTCCATAAAAATATTTATTTACTTATTTTTATTTTATACTTTTAATTTGCTATTTTCCCCCAGCTAGTTTTAAATAGTATATATTTCAATTAAGCTTGAGATAGATGTGAGCAAAACCATTTGACAATAGTTTTTCAAATTCTGATTGACTTTTCTCATCTTAAGTTCATATGCTCATACATCTTTGCTGTTCAATGAATTTTAGGTGCTTGCTTATTTGAAGAGCAGAGAATTTCTACTTTTTAATTGAATATGCTCATATATGTAACAACCATGTGGGTTATTAAAACAAAAACTGTCAAATGGTGTACTGTTACTGTAGTTGGTATTATTACCTGCATCAAAACTTCTTAACTTTTTTTATAATATTTTTATACGCCTAAAAGCAATGCAGTGCTAGTGCATGGTCAGGAGGACACTGACAGGTAAGCCCTGGAAGGTCTTGCTGAACTAGTGAAATCAGGACTTCTTTCAAGGAAGATAGCTCCCAATTAAAGAGCTGGCAGAATAGAGCATTTTACTGCACCTTGGCTGTACCATTTTACAGCCCTGTACATGAGTTTAACTGAGCAATAGAAGTTGTTTTGCAGTAAGACACAAGATTATGAGTTGAAGCAGCTGAGGTGCAGCAGGTTTTGCTGTATCTGGAACGGAAGCAAGAATTTCTGGCAGAGGGTCAGTAACAAACAGCTGGGATGGGGGAGAAGAGGCAGTAAGGTCTTAGCCACCACAGCTGTTTGCTTAGTGAATGTGAGTCAGAGCCTTGAGAGAAGCATATACTCAAAAACAGTTGAATAGTTCATGAACCACCTGTAGCCTGAAATACATTCACAAGGAGTATTTGTTGGACAGCTGTAAATGATGAGTGAAAGTACCCATGTCTGCTCTTGGATCACTTGAACAGAGAGCAGAAGGCTATATTTGTAGTATAAAATTTCCTTTCTTAAGTTCAAGGTCTTGTACCTGGACTTTGAAGGTAAAATATTTTGAATGGAAGTTGTTTTTGTAGGGTGTGTCTTTGTAGCCAGTATGTTCTTAGCACTTTGCAAAATCCATTTAATGTTCTTCTGAAAATGGCACCTGCTACTTACAGCAGTAGTAGTTACAGTACTGACATAGTTTGTTGGGAAATACCACAAAAGAATTCAGAGGATATTGAGGAAAAGAAAAGCTATGACATCAGTCAAAAAGACTCTCAATGTCAAAATGTTCATTCTATTTTGACCTTTTCTCTTCTGACAATTCTTGAACCTTGCCTCACAGCTATTGAACTTGAACTCACAGCTATTTATTTATTTATTGACATTCATATTTGTAAAATATGTGACCACTGCCCAAGCATCTGGTTAGATTTACACTCCAAAAAATCTAATAAATAATTCACAACATATTACCAGCTACTCTAGAGAAAATAAAATCTTGAAGCTAATTAATATCTAAGAGTAAAAAATCCCTCTAGAAAATTCAGGTGTAACCAATTTCCCCACTAAATCTCCTAAGATAAGAAGTATGTGGATTTTCTTATGAAGAAACACAAAAATGCTCTGCTCTGTGCCCTAAAGTCTAGCAGGACTAGCAGTCCAGCTGGAAGCAAGTTTTAGAGCTGAGCACTTTTCCTGGCAAATATTTTCCTGTCCATTACTGGAACTGTGATTGACAACAGAAACACTCCAGGTGAACTCAATGGCTTAAAAGATAAAGCAAAGAAAAAAACATGTCCCAGACCACTGAGGGCTTTGTAACTTATGCCAACATGTTCAGTATTATTGCTCCACAAACAAAACTTTATAGAGTGCTTTCATAAAAAATGCACTCAGAACTCAGAGTAAAATGGTCATAGAGTTCATTTATGACACTATAAAAGTAAATTAGTCATGGAGCAACAGTATCAGGTCAAATCAAATTGGATTTACTTATTCAAACACTTTGCAACATGGAAAATAAAAGATAATAATTTGTAAAAAGTTTTATGTCCTGACAATAAAACCTTTTAACAGTCAGATACATTATCTTGTGTTTAATGTAGGGGCAAACAAGCTAAAAGCTGTTTAGAAACCTGCAGAACTCAATGACTTATGCAGTAAGAGTCTAGAGGATGGGTAAAATTTATAGAGATCTGCTAACATAGGCTGGATGATTAAGACCTTGTGACACATGCCCTCATGTTAAAGCTCAAGAAGCTGACACTGGTCAGAGATTTGCAGAGTTGCTTCATGGATTGCATTCCACAAGTGCAGGATTTCTCTATGTAGTTCAAATCCATTGGGGGTTACAGTACTATTTCAGCAGCTGCTTTGCTCCTTTGGTCTCATTAGGAAGGGAAATCTTTGTCCCATAGGGATACTTTTCCACAATTCCTTTATGACTCTCTGCCCTTTTCCCCCCATCAGATCATTACTGTCAAATGAGAAACAATGGCATTTGGGGCTTTTACCACTCACTAAAGATGGTGGAAACTCTTGTCCTAGGTTTTATATTGGTAATTTTGTTGCAGAAACATTTTTCAAAATGTCTAAGGAGAGTTTAGAGGACAGTGCTGAATCTTGGAAAGAATTGTGCAGAAAACACTGAGCGTGTAGAGAGGACATAATAGGCGAGAAGGAAAAATAGACTGCTTCTACTTGATCCCAAGAACATTCAAAGTGCATAACTAATCAAAACTCCCATGAAATTCTAATTCATGCAGTACATTTCCTTGCTGTCTATCTCATTCAATAAAATCTCAGAACTCCTGATGCCCAGTGGCCAGTAAATTCTAAGATACAGGAAAATCTAAGAACCTCCCTTCCTGGTGACACAAAAGTAATTATTCCCTCTATCAAACAAAAGACAAATTCTACTATTTGTCTTCTCCCATGGCTGGTGACTAAAATAATTTGCCATGGGTATAGTCCCCACAGTTCAGATGGGCCAAGCTATGGAGGACCTGCTGAGAGGGGTTCTGCTCTACTTTCTTCTCAGCTCTGTCATTCATGGTTAGGTTTCCATTCAAACAGCAACTGTCTTTTGGATAAAATCAAAGAGCTTTGATTTATCTATGCATTTATATTTACTGTAGGACCATTGCTTAAAAATGACAGAAAAAACTTAGATCATATTCAGAGCACTCTTTGTGTTCAAGCTTTTTCCTTACTCCATAAAAAAGCTGAAATGAGGTTGTTTATTCCTGTTTCCTAGAATTGGAACTCATTGTTGAGACTATCCTTCAGAAGCAGATTTTTTACCACATATTTTCTGTTGACTCTGACCTGAGTTTGCCTGATAAACCCACTGTCTTAAGCATAGATATATCTGTTTTATTTGACTCTTTTTTTTTACAACCAAGTTATCATTCTTGCTTAAATAGCAATAGGAGTTCATTCAAGATATGTTCCCAGCAGTGTGAACAGCATGGGTGTCTTTTTTTTCCTCTTTCCCTAAGGATGTTTCGAGTTGGGACCAATGCCACTTGAAGTGTCTGTCACCTTGCAACCACCATCTGTCCTACCTGCAAATTCAGCAGGAGCAAAGCACAGATAAACAAGAGAGGAACCTCTCCATGAGGTCTCTCCTGCTGCATTGCTTCATCAGTGTTTAAGGATAGAGAGGGACCTGGTGTGGGGCTCAGTGTATGGCACCACAAAGTCTGCAGCCCCCACAGGTCCAGATTGGCTCCCAAGAGGGCACTGACTACAAGCCGCTCATGAAGAGGGCCTGAGACACCAGGAACCCACTTGCGCTTCTCAGCAAGCTCTTAAACAGTCATGCTGCCAGAGAATCCACAGGGGAAACTCCCCTTGTGAATACATCTACAGTCTTAGTCCAGCAGTCTCTGTACTGGTGAATAAGAGATGATGTGCTGACTCGAAGCAGTATTTACTCCTGTTATCGCTTGCTTTTATATTTTTCTGTGCAAATTGCAACTCTACAAATAGTATATTAAGAGTCTGTGTAGAATATTTCTGCTACCAGAGATATGATCGCCAAATCTTTGTTGTGCAGCTCTTTTCTAATCCTCCATAAAATCTCTTACTCTTTGTACTTCAGAATGTGGCATAGACATCCAGTGATATCAGCGACCTTTCAAATCCCATCCCAGAGTTTTCCCAAAGGACAGATAAAACTAACACTGTGACAGTCAGAAATGTAAGCTTTACATCAGTAAATGACATGCCTTGTGTTTTTTCCAGTAGGCTCCTTGTACAGGGCAATGAAGGTCTGCTCCAGTGTGTTATGCATAATCATGACTAAGACCTAACAAAATATTCCACGATTTAAGAGTGTCAAGACATCTATCTTTTTAGCATGGCACAGGCAAGTTGAAATGTGATTAAGATCTTTGCTTTTTGTCAAGTTATTTCCAAAGCTCCAGCAAAAAATGCTTGTAAAAATATAGATGAATACTTTTTATTCAGTCTTCTGGGGTAAAATTAGATTTTTCATAGATCTGTGCTGCTCTTGAATTTTCTGAATTCAATCATTTTTTGTGAAAGACAAGGATGATCTTAACTAACTTCACCCTTGATCAAGTTAAGTGTAATGCAAAAGAAGGGGCAGATGGTCTCCCTGACAAAAAAGTAGAGGCAAGCCTAGTTGGCATTTTGCCTTCTTCTAAACCAGATGTTTAAGTCATCCTGGTATAGCACCACCCCTGAAAATGCCTCTCTCTATTGTGTAACAAGGGCTTCCTGAAAATTAAGACCTCCTGCTATTTGGCAGGTTCAATCAGCCCCAGCTTGAAGAAACGCAATCCCTATTTTTTACACTTAGGAAGTACCAAGGGTTGTTTCTGATATTGTATCTCTGTTTTACTGGACCAGATTTAATAGAATCACAATTTAGTGCAAAGATATTAGTCATCAGAGAGTATTGACAACAGGCTGTGAGCAGCTGGCAAGAAAAACCAATCTTTTTCCTTGCATCATCTTCTAAGGTTAACAAGAAACTGATAGAGGCAGGAGGCAAGGAATGAACTTGGTTAAAGCCAATGCCACTGAAGATGTCATCATGGTTAGAGGTGTGTGGATGAAAAAAAACCCCTGAATTCACAAATATTACCAAAACTACCTACAAGCATTTCCAGGGCACATTTATGGATTTGAGTTTACATTTATGTATCTTATAATTTTCTGCTTCTAACAATTTTCGTGTAAGCATTGTGGTCCATGAATTCATCTACCCACATAAAGATAGAGGAATAAGTTAGTATGAACTCAGTTCACTGAATGAATCAAGTACTTCACAGAGGAAGCAGACCATATTTCAATTTATTTACTAGTGAGTGAACAAAACATTGTAACGGGATTTAATATAATGCATGATGTGAAAATGTGTAAGGATTTGATTCTGAAAATTGTTGAATGATAAAAAGGCTGTTTGGGAATGATAGGCTCCATGGGAAACATGAAATGCTGTGCAAAATCTGCACTTACAAGAGTGCCTGTCATGGCACTGCCCATGGGATTAAATAAATACAACAGCTGCACTCACTTCCATTACCTCTGATTTTCCTTTGGTTTCTGAGACTGAACTGAATGATGAAAATTTGTGCAAATAGAACATTTTTCTTTCTTCAAATGCTTTCTTATATATCTGCCAATGCTTATCATCACAACAATTGGTTGATAAAGAAAAAAGACAGGTAGAGTTTCAGTCCTTGGTGCAATATTTCTTTAATCTGATTCTTTGCTGTAGAAAGTTCAATCAGATGTTAACTACTATGAGCTGCTGAAGTGATAACAAAAAAATATTGCTGAAAAGCTTTCCAGCTCAGGGGTCAAGTTTATGATGTTACTTTTTTGTGACAAGTCTGGTTCGAAGCCTGTAAACAGCCAACGCATTAATAAAATTAGATAACAAGACAGGTAGAATAAAAAACCTGTCTTGATTGCTTCACACTTGCTTGTATCATGTCTGCAACGTTTTTCTTTCTGCTGTGGATGGGTGTCTGCTTTAGTTACAGATCTGACAGGACATGCTGTAGATACCTAAGCAGAAGCATGTTACTGCAAACCAGTGTTGTGCAATCCTGAATACTGTTGGAGGCAAAAGCAATAGTCCTGGTGTACCTCAGCAATGTGTGTGACACAGCTGCTTCTGTGCTACACAACTTGAGTTGTTGGGATGAAGAATGCAGTTTTTGACCAGAAGCATTATATTTTGGAGACTTGTCCCTTGATGTATAAAAAGAAACTTTCCTGCTTCCAAAGTGCTGAAGGCTACATGTCAGGTGGTAAATACAGTAATGGAGAGACTTAGGAAGTTTAGTTTCAGTTCCTCTCCTCTCAGATCAGAAATCTGATATGAGCATGATGAATGAATTTGCCTTTGGCTCTCTATTGACAAACAAGAATGTAAATGGCCTCTTTCCTCAGCTCATATGTGTATGTGTAACTTTAGATGTTATAACTTCTGTTCATTGAGGCTTACTCGTGATACTAATTTATTTTGGTTAGTCCCTGATTTTAAAATATTTCCAACAAAGATGACAGTTGCTAATGTGACTGTAAGCCCACAGAGGGTCAGCATGACTGTGTCTCATCTGGACTGGATACTTAATCTCTCAGTTTCTTTAATGTGTTTTGTAAGATCAGACTTCACATAGCACCTTCTTTGTCTTGACCTGGAGCCATAACTATTAAAAATGATATCTTACCGCTACAGTAAAAGTTCCAATTACTAGTGACCTGAACATCTACTTTATTCCTCTCTTTATAATTAGAGATTGTTGGTAAGCCTAAAATTAGATCTATTAGTTCTGTATTTTTGTTTGTGAATGTTACATGAGCTTGTATACCACCCTCTGTTCTGCCTGTCCATTCAGTTCTTGCAAGTAGAGATGCTGATGTAAATATCATGATAAGGGTCGTGCTCTCAAGTCTCACATACTTCATTACCTTGCCTGCCCACAGAAGTGAAGCAGAGTAGAATGGCAGAGTGGTGTGACCTGCACATATCTGCACAAAGATCGCCTTATTCCTCTGGGTTTCCTGTGACCATGGCCATGATACCCTTGGGAAAACTGAATTTTTGCAGTACTGCACTTTGTCACTGGGCAGAATCTTGGTTCTAAAGGGGAGCAAAAAAAATAGTGTTATCAAATGGATGTCTAAAAATGGCACATGTCATTCTTAATAATATCAGTCTTAACTTGAACTCAGTTCTTCTTCCAAACACACAGAGCTATGAATGACACGAAGGATTCACATTTAGCTGGTGACTGGCAACCACAGTGTACAGAGGCAGAGTGCATCTATTGTTTTTTAGTCATGTAACTTTATTACAGAGCTGCTTAATGTTATGCAGAGAACCCAGAGGGTAAAAAAATCACAAAGGATGGTAAAATCAAGTCTACTAGGAAACTCTAATTATATCTCTTGCAATAATCTTAAAGCCTTTATATAAGTCAGCTTCTGCGATCTTGTACCTCTTGGCAGCACAAAATGTTAAGAACTATCTCTCTTCCTTTCTCCATTTCATATTGCTCCATAGGAAGGTGGAGAGTATTCTTATAGAGAGACAAGATACAACAAATTTGTTCTGTGCTGCCTATGATTGTAGAGATTGGAGCAATAAAGGCCAGTGTTCAGCCTTGTACATACATGAGGTTACATATTTAAGAAAGTAGAAATCTGTGAATTCCAAAAATTCTGTCATATTTTCTACAGCACTCCAAGAAGATCTCTTAGAGACTTATAAAAATTGCCAGTACATTCCCAAAAACATTCTGAGACATAACATGGAAAAAACCAAAGGTTTACATTTCAGTTGTCAGGCTTGCTGTGGAGTATTGATGCAGATGTTTAACTTATTAATTGAATATGTGCATGAAGGGACAGAGTGCTCATCAAGTGTTCTGATACAAAACTCTCGAAGTTACTGAGACACCATAAAGCTTTACTGTCATTCAAAGGGATCTTGACAGGCTGGAGAGTTAAGGAGAAAGGAACTTCATGAAATTCAACAAAGGCAGAGGCAGGGTCCCGCACCTGGAGAGAAATAACCCCATGTACCAGCACAGGCTGGGGCTGACCTGCTGGAAAGCAGCTCTGTGAAAAAGGACCTGGGGGTCCTGGTGGACAACAAGAGATATGTCAGGCAGCAGTGTGTCCTTGTGGCCAAGAAGGCCAATGAGATTCTGGGGTGCATCAAGAAGAGCACTGTCAGCAGGTCAAGGGGGGTGATCCTGCCCCTCTACTCAGTCCTAGTGAGGCACATCTGGAGTGCTGTGTCTAGTTCTGGGCTCCTCAGGACAAGAAAGACTAGGAATTCCTGGGCAGAATCCAACAGGAAGTCTGCAAAGATGTTTTGGGGACAGGAGCATCTCTCTTATAAGGAAAGGCAAAAGGAGCTGGGCCTGTTTAACCAGGAGAAAGAGGACTGAGAAGGGATAGTATCAATGCATATGAAAATCTTGAGGGAGGGAGTCAAGAGAAGGCCAGACTCTTTTCAATGGTGTAATAGGAAAAGGGTCAATGGGCCTAAATTGTAACACAGGAAGTTTCATCTGACTGTGAGGAAAAACTCCTTTGCCTTGAAAGTGAAAAGACACAAGAACAGTCTGCCCAGAGAGGTGGTATCTCTTCTAGAGATATTTAAAGCTGCCTAGACCTGATCCTGTGCAATCTGCTCCAGGTGAACCTATCATAGTGTGTGTAGGGATTAGACTAGATGAACTTTAGATACCCCTTCCATTCTATGATTAAGATGTAATGTAATGAAAGATGAAATAGTAGAGTAAATAAAGTAAGAGATCATGTATGAGCTACAGATCAGGTAGGAAATTGTTAAATTGTACTTTTAAAAAAATTTGTTTGTCTGTTTTTGTTAAAGACCTGTTAACTCACACCCACACTCCACACCCTACCTGCTGAAAGATCAAAAGAAAATGGTTGGGATGACAGCAAAGCAAGACAGAGGGTTTTTTCTTTGCTTGTTTTCAGCACTGGACAGCAGAGTGAATGCTTAAAGCTAGATGCATGAAATTAAAGTGATCCAAGGCTTAAAATAAAGTAATCCTTTCCTTAAACAGAAATCTTATGATAAAATGGAAGTGATTTGCAATTGCCAGCCTTGTATCATAGCATAAGTGTAGTGTGTATATGGAATTTTGTGGGTGTAAAATCATGTCTAGTGTATCCTCCCATGTGATGACAGAAGGTAAGAGAAGTGCCCACATTGGTGCGGAGACTGAAAAGGCCAAAACTTGGCGAAATGCTGATGTTTTGTTCAAGGATAAAGAGCAAATCACAGCTTAACTCCAAGAATAAATTAAGAAACAACTCCATGTTTGAGACTCTGATTCACTGGAGATGGAAAAACAGAGACAGAATGATGTACAAATCTCAAAACAGGTGAGTCTGAGAGCTCAAAATACTTGTAGAATAAAAAAAAAAAAAATCAAAGCAATTTTCTGCAAAATGCTAAGGACACCAACAGAGTTTTTAGATGTGCCTTCTCAATTAGGTGACATCAGCATATTTTGGTGCTACTTATGCCAAAATCTACAGTGCACTAGTGATTCTAGCTAACAGTGGAGTCTACCTGACAGTAATAGAAGACTGACAGATACTTTGTTTGCCTGCTGAGAAGTACAGTTTTATGGAAATCTCTGGACGATTTGAAATATTGATGTATTACCCAGAAATTATGCTGTTTTCTGTTAAATACTCCTCTCCTATTTTTAGGGTAAGGGAGAAAATGTGCTTCACTTTGGAGTAAGAGCAAACTTTGCTGTACCCCACCAGGAAACCAAATCTGTATTCTTTATGAGAAGGGCTCCCTGTTGGGCATTTTAACAGCTCAAAGTCGACCATTATTTACAGGTCTCTCAGGCAGTTTTCTTCCATCAGATGAAGACAAACTAAAGTCTTATTATCATTCATCCTCATTCCAAGTGATGTGGCTGCTAGCAATTTGGAAGAAATATTAAAAAAAGGGATCTCTTACCCCACTGATATTAAAGATTGAGTGGAAGATGATACATGTTGGCAGCCTGCTGGGAGTCTCTTGGTCCAACCTGGGATGCCACAACTTTCCCAGAGAGAGAGGTCTCACAAGAGACAACCTTCCAGAGGTCTCGGGCAGCCTCAGCAAGGTGCAGCCTGTGGCAGCCAGTGATCAGCTCTGAGCAGTGACTTCAGCTCTGCCTGGTGAGGTGATCCAGGCCACCTCAGAGAGAGGAGTGCCATGTGGTGACTCCACAGGAGCAGCCTTTTTTGTCCAGCACCCTGGGAAGGGGGCCAGGGACAACAGCTCCCTGCTGAACTGGGCAGAAGCTGGGGTATTTATGGGGGAAAGCAGGGGTGGTGCCAAAGGGGAAAAACCAATGGGTTGGAAAGGATCTACATGGGTATATAGGAGCATGATGAGAACTTGCCACGACCAGGGAGAACATGCTCATCTAAAGGGTATCTCTCCCAGGGAGGGTTGAGATGAGCTTATCACATTCCATTCAGGACATCCCTCCAGGAAAGAGGCTTGGCAAGCTTATCTGCCTCCACAGATACAGAAAGAGTGTTTACTGAGAACTGCCTGGAGTATGAGACATCAATGTATACCATCATTTCACTATTCCAGTGGAAGAAGGCATCTACTGACCTATTAAACACAGGCAAAACCATGTAGAATAGGTTTCTAGCTAGCTTCACAAACCTGTCCTGGGGGATCTAGTTTGGATTCCTTTGTCTGCAAGGATCTCTTGATAGGGAAATGCAAGATGAAGACATAATTCCTGAAGCCATTACTAGCACCCACTTTGAATAAAAACTTTCTAGAGTGAGAGACAGATGGTGATCTTAATGAGAGAAGCCTCACTATGTCTACATTGACTTGCTTGGGTGTCACTTAATGCCTTTCTTTCAAGAAATTTGTCTTTCAAAACCTTCCACAAGCTTTATACTGGCAAGTGGAAAGACAAGGCCTTGATGCTAGTCACACAGGCTCTTGCACCATGACACGTTTTGTGACAAACTCTCCAGCTATGCTCTTCACTTAACATTGAAGAATGGTTTTCTCAATAACAAGTTACCTAGAATCAGGACTAATTCAGACAAAATTAAAACTAGACATGTCTTATTCAGAGATTTCAAGTCTGTTCTTTCCTTCCTCCCATCTGTAGGAAGGTAAGATAAGGTACAAGTACAGCAGAACACATTTCCTTCCTTCTCACCTCTGACTCCTACAGGCAATGTGCAGGTGGGAGAATTCATCACCTCTCTTCCTATCCCTACTTGCCAGTTCAGCCAAGGGAGACTCTGTGCATAACAGAATACTTTCCCCCCCTCATCTTAGATACAAAATGGTAGAAACCTTGATGTGGATGTATTAGTTTAATAGAAGACACTATAGAAGTTGGTACTTCAGCCCTCTAAGAGACAAATGTTTTCTCAAAAGCATTTTGTATGTTCCCTCTATAGTTAACTAAGGGTTACGAGTGTTTTCAAAAAGGATGATTCATTGAATCATAGAATGGTTTGTGTTGGAAGGGAACTTTAAAGGCCACCTAGTTCCAAGCCCCTTGCCATGGGCAGGGACACCTTTCACTAGACCAGATTTCTCAAAGCCCCATCCAACCTGGCTTTGAACATTTCTAGCATGGGACATCCATAACTTTTCAAATTTTTCTCGGGTTAGCACCACCCTCAGTAAAGAACTTCTTCCTTATATCTAATGTAAATCAACACTCTTTCAGTTTAAAGCTGTTTCACCTCATCCTATCACTACATGGCGCTGCACATAGTCCTTCTCTAGACCTCTTGTAGGCTTCATAATGGAAGGGTCTATAAGCTCTGACTCCTGGAGTATTGATCTCTCCATACCGAAAAAGTCCAGCTCTCTCAGCCTGTCTTCATAAGAGAGGTGCTCCAGCCCTTTGCTTAACTTTGTTGTCGTCCTTTGGACTTGTTCCAATTTAGTCCATGTGCTTCCTGTGTGGAGGACTCGGGGCTGGATGCAGCACTCCAGATAGGGTCCCACCAGAGCAGAGTAGAGAGGTATAATAATCTCCCTTGACCTGCTGGCCACGCTGCTTTGGATGCAGCCCAAGACATGGTTGGTTTTCTGGGCTGCCAGTGCACATTGCTGGCTTGTGTTTTGCTTTTCATCAACCAACAACCCCCAGCTTTTTTCTTCAGTGTTGCTCTCAATCCATAATCAAAATTTTAGTGTGTAGAAAAGAGATGGGATGAACCCTCTAGAGGAATAATGTTCTCTGCACTGTCTGCTCAAATAACATAGATGATGACAGTCTCAGACTAGAGGCTTCAATTTTGCAAGCCGGCAGTTAGGTGAGGTGAACCCTATCTAAACTTAAAATTCCAACCACACAGTATCCAGAATAGCACTTTACATGATAAATACGGATGAGTTAAACCCGTATGCCTATTGAAATACAGTGGAAGAGGTCCACAAAGAAATTTTGGAATTACTGGTCTACCTAGTGGAAGCTGACAAAAATCATCATCCAGTAATCAGATATTTAGAGGCTGATTTGTTCTCTTTATTTTTTTTTCCCTGCAGATCAGTGTTTTACCTGAATAGTCCAAAAACTATTGTACTGTTTTTCCTGTCCAAACATGATTGCTTTAATCCTTTAAATTTCTTTTAAGGAAGAACATTAATGCTTTCTGATTTTTAATGCAATTGCAGTTGCTTTGGCTAATGATTTAATTGTTTAAACAGTTCAAACATGTAAAGACTGCCTCTAAGCTAGACCTTATTTAATGAATGGCAAGAACAAAGCTGCTGCAATATCTGTTAGAGAACAAGTTTCGTTGTGGTGAGATCACCAATTCCCCTGTCCACCTCAGGAGTCTAGTCATTGTTTTCCATGGAACAAATCCTGACATCTATACTCAAAATTTAATCAGGAGAAAAGACACAATAATAGCACTAAGAGCGACTTCTGGCAGAACCCTTCATAACCTGAAGCTGTTTTGCCTTCCTGGCAGTATCGTGCTCTATTTTCCTTGACATGATGATAAAGCTCAGCAAAAGGCAGTATTGTAGATCCTGAGGAAACCTGACCCACATCCCTGTCTGCCCACTCTCAGAAGTGTGATGAGAAGGCTTCACTCATTACCTTTACCTCTCTTTTAAGAAGGATAGCACCACAAGAGTGTTTTTTTTTTTTTGAATGAAACATTATGCATTA
Source organism: Sterrhoptilus dennistouni (assembly GCA_013397095.1). Lineage (NCBI taxonomy): Eukaryota > Metazoa > Chordata > Aves > Passeriformes > Zosteropidae > Sterrhoptilus > Sterrhoptilus dennistouni. The sequence continues at coordinate 479,767 of VWZU01011113.1, read as the reverse complement.
TCTCTGTGCTTTTAAGACATATCTTCTAAAATCCCCTGCTCATTTCCTTTCAGGTGACATTGACCCCTTCTTCCACAAAACCTCACCCTGTTTTATCTCCCCTCCTTACCCATATTTCTTCTTCCCTGCATCAATCTCATGCCACAGTGACAATCTTCTTGTTTCCATTAATTGAACTTTGATGGCATTGAAATAAAGAAAATATCACTGTGTTGGTGTACTGCTGTGCACTGCTTTGGATAAAAATACACTTTTTTCTTTCTGCTATTCAATGCTTCTTTTATTTTAGTGCTCAGTACTGTCATCTCTTAACTTGCTTCCTCCAACTTGCATCTCAGCAGAAAGCAGGAAAGGCAGTCAGCTTTTAGCTCAGGATGACCACTAAAATACACAGAAAGAATGAAAGCTCAGTTTCATAATATGGGAGCTATTTTGTTCTTTTTCTGAGAATCAGAAGTGCTGAGAATTGCAGAGCAGGTACCATTCTTCTCCCTGACTTGCTGCAAGCTGCAGTCTATTGGGCTTTTAAGTGACTCTGTGATTCCACATGAGTAGTTCATGATAAAGGAAGTGATTCAGTGCCCAAAAGTCCTATTATCAAGAATGTACAACCTGTTAAATAAGTGCCTGCCTCTGGATGAAGATAATGAAGTCGTTAAGAAAAATCAAACAAAATAATCCTGCCTATGCTGTAATTAAAAACACAGGAGATAATGTGAGTGGCATGCATTGCTTAGGCTGACAACTGTAAAACAAACACTATCTTCTGCTTTATTGCATGGTTTATTTCATTTTTATCTGCTTAAAAAATACTCATTAGGGATGAGCTGCAGGAGAATGACTTTGGGACAGCTATGGGGCAAAATCAGCACACAATGAAGGGTGACCTTTCAAAGGGGGATTATCTATAAATAGCAATGGTTATCCCTCACAGCCTTCTGACATAAGGCTGCTGGGAGCATGAAAAAGGAGACCCTTTCCACCAGTTCCTCCAACATGATTTTAGATTGGCACATGACACATTTTGGCCATGAATAGTTGAAGAGAATTTGCAAAGGGATCAAGCAAAAAGCCATAGCAGCTGTCTGGCTGTCAATATTCCCCCAGGTTTAAAAATTAGCTCAGAGCTTCCTTCTCTTTGCCCATGAACAGTGGAACACACTTTACTAGAAAAGTATATTAAGATTCTATGTTTGAAATATGTCACTTTGGGAGCTCATCTATTAAAAAAATTAACTATAGCAGTTTTTAAAATTAGTCAAGCCATATTAGCAGAGTTTGTTCAAACACCAAAGGGCTTTAGGATCAGACTGCAGTCCTAAACTACTGCTTTAACTTCTGCTCTGCACCATGGATCCATCAAATCCTTTATTTGGAATGAGGAAGAATTGGTATTCCTGGCCATTTGCTATTTTTAAAGTGAAAGAGGTGAGTGAACTTATCAGGAAAAGATAATGGACTATTCTGTTTGTAATGCATGTCCTTTGCTTATTTGCCATGTGATAGTGTCATAAAATAGTATTTCAGAGATACTATTTTTGGAGCTTTCATATGAAGGATAACCTGCAAAGGGACAGTGCCTAGAAGATGATAGTTTTAAATAGTCAGATGTGATCCATGTCTGAACACTTGTGTGTTTGTTGCATGTTTGTGTTTTAAGGTGTATTATGTGTTCAGGTGTTTTAAGGTGTGTCTTGTGTGCAGCCAGACATCACCAGCAGCCCTTCCACAAAAGACAGAACTGCATTATGTTCCTAACTCCTGTGGCCTCATGTATTTAGGATAACTATTTTGACAGAAACAAAGCCAAAGCTGCTTGATTACTGATAGATGCATATTCAATGATTACTGTGTTTATCATCACTACCATAATAGTGAGTATTAATGACCAGGATCTATACAAAAGATTGAGCCCATGCACTACATACTGTTGGTAAACATAGTAAGAGACAGTCTTTGTTGGAAGGCATTTACAACCGAAATAGTCATGCAGGCAAAAGGTGTTATTATCTCCTCTTCACAGATGGTGACCAAGATAAACTGACATGATGTGCCAAAGGATACAGGCAAATGTGAGGGGGAAGGGAGGTAGTGAGCCAGTGCTGAAGTTGGGTTACTGGTTTGCCCTGACACTGACCACTCTTCCTCTTTGCACCCGCTGCAAACTGAACAGCTGATGGGCTTCCCTCTGCTTGCAGTGCATGACAAGCAGCTTCCTCCCCAGCTCCTCCAGGCACAGTTTGGCTCTCATAGTTGACTTCTGCCAAGTGGTGCAAGGTTCCTGTATACCCAGGAAGTATTTGTAAATGGTTGGCTTCGCAAAGGAGATTTTTCGATTCTACCTTGCAGATGTCGTTTTAAATGCACATCTGACAGTTGATTCTCTGCTTTAACATCATGATCTGGAAGCTGTTCACTTTGGATGTTTACAGCTGTTCTTGGGTTTAACAGCAGTGCTTTATTCAAACTTTTCTGCAGTCCAGGATTCCTCCCTGAATTTATTGTGAGGAAATGTTGCCTTTAAAAAAAATTAGGATTCTTACAGATGGGTTAGTGAAAGGCATTATATAATACTGTGCTGGCATTAGAAACAGACTCTGTGACCCAGAAGATAGCTTCCAGTCCAGTGTTACTGCTGCCTATGATACAATGACTTATTTTCAGTGTAACACCACTGAGAATTGCAAGTTCTTTTTGACATGAAAATACCCTGAATGGTGACAGGGAGCTGATCACTCTTTTGCCATTGCTATCATGTATTTATATTCAGATACAACTCCAGTTTAGGATCAGTGTTCTAGTTTGACTTCTCCTACAAGGGCAGGTATAGAAAGGTATAGAAAATTATTCCTGCCCTGAACCACCAGTACAACAGGAAATGTTAGGAAAAATGACAATTTACATCTCCTGGTTGTCCTTCTAGCATAAAATTGAGAGTGGGTTTATCATACAGTTATGTTGCTGCTCCACTCTAACTGGCATGTTAGTTTTCAAATGTGACTTATAATGTGAATCTTGTTTCCATGTAGGAGTGCTTCCACATTACTGCATGAAATTTGAATGTGTCGAAATAATGGGAATGCAGTGGTGGTGGCGGTGGCTGGGAGGCAGGGATTATATGAAAGCTTTCAGGATGCTCCTAGCAGTATGCTGCATTAGCCAAGGGATTTTTATGGGCACAGAGGCACAAAGTAACCCCTCTAATCCCTTTCTCACTGGCTTACAGACTCTGAAGAAGCTTAATAATTACAGGGGAATGCAGTCAAAGTGTTTTTAAGGACATATGTGCAGAGGCTTATTTTAGTCATTTCCTAACAGCAAATGCACTGGCGGATTCTCAAGGAGAAATCTGGGCACAAATTTTCCCTTCTCTCAACCCCCCAACAAAAAGATGATTTACGCTTATATCAAAAAGAGGCTTAACCAGTGTGGAGCTGAAAGAATATTTCCCAGCCTGTAGGATTATGGTTTTTCCACAGCCTCTCCTCACCCTCTCCTTCTGGTGAAATACAAAGTGTATCCCTGTTCTGCTGAGCCTCACAGATGGGCGCTTTATGGGCGCTTTTTTTTTTTTTTTTCCCCAATGAAAAGGCCAACAGAAAGCCTGCACATTCCCTTTAAAATATTATCCTATCCCTCTAGACTATTTCACCTTCTCTGAAGTCACTGGTTCAGCTGATGGTGACTGCTGCTTATGTATCGCTATCCGTAAGTATGTCCCTAACTGTGTACTAAATATATGCATAAGAAGGAGGTGTCCAGGAACTATCTCTGTGCTAAGCTTTTAGCTTCACAGCTATGTCATTTCTGGAGGAATCTGTGCTTGAAAGAGAAAGATACAGTGGATACTCTCGCACCCCAGGGAATTTTTGTGACTTTTTTTTTTCCTCTGAGAATCTTTCCTAATTCAAAAATTATGGTATGGATTATCCCTCATTCTCCTTCAAATTTAACCTCCTAGGAAATCTGGGCACAAAAAACCAACAGTAACTTGAAAAGTTTTTTGAGCATTAATGGTAGAGGAAGATAGTAAGTGTATACTTGTTTTATGGTGCATGCTAATGTAGTGCTTGGAATCCAACTGATGCTTGGAATATAAACTGCAATAAAAATGAAACAAGTTATATCTTATTGCTGTATTAGTAACTAAAAATAACCTGTTTTCTCATCTTTGTAGCAAAGATGGAAGTTGGTCCATGGACTTGCCATTTCTGTAAGACAGTCCCAAGGCCTGTAAATTCATATTAAAAAAAATATATGAAGTAAGAATTAGCCTCATCTGTCTTGAATTCTTCTTTTAAAATTGCATTATTCTGCCTGCACTTTAACTAAAGTCTTAATCCTTTTCTACTAGGGGTGCTAGGAACAGATTGCTCCTGTTAGCATTACAAATTAGCTGTAGTTTGAACCCCTAGCATTTGCTATGCTTGATCCAGCTTACTGCATATGAAATTTCGAGATGGAACAATGTAAACTAATCCATGATCTGCTTTTCCTGTTTGGATATTAAGAACCTGTGGCACTTTCTGAAGAAAGGGTGTTTGATGAAATGACATGAACCTGATTTTTCTTTCCTATGGCCTCAATCATTTTTTTCCCTAGTTTTACATACAGCTTTCCCACCAAAGGCAAGCCTGCCTGGTCCAAGTGGTCTAATCACTTTAGACCTGAGCTGACTCAGCAAAACTCTCTTTTCAAAGTTGGAATCTAGACACCAAGATGGAGCGATGAGCACTTGTGTTCCAGCACACGCACAGACCCTTGCTACTGACCCACTGGCATTCTCTCCTGCTGCTTTCTCTTGCTTTGCACAAGGCATGCCAGGGACCTTGACAGCAACAGGAGAGAGCTTCACCCTGCAAATGTGAAGTTCTCTTCCCTATGTGGTGGCTGCACATCCATCCTTCCAACAGAGCTTTAAGGCTGTCTGAATCTTTGCACACCTACAGCATCTTCAAAAATTTTTTCTGGAAGGCACTCAGTAACCATACAGCATTTGAGATGGGCAGGTCTCTGCCAGTCCAGCTCATGATAATACAGTGTCATACAGACTCTTAGAATGTGTCATCTAAAAATTATTGACTGAACAGTATTTGTCTCATGACTAGTTCTGCAGACTTCTATGGAATGACTTTGTGTGAGCATAAGGAGAATAATCCAGCCTTTCAGATTTTTAATTGGAGTTAGGAATTTAAAAAAAGGGAAAGAAAAAAAAAAAAAAGTAGGGGATTTGGATCTTAGATGCCATTACCCCAAGGTGCTGGATGTAATCTGGTTTTATTCTCTTTGAATGTTTCTAGGAAAAGCTGCTTCCTGATTAGAAGAAACATGAAAGATCAGGAAAGTGACTAACAGCATGGGAACCTTAATGACGCCTATCAAGTTCAATAACTGAGAACACCACAGATTGTGGCAGGGATAACAAAATGGGCTGTTTAGCACAATAACTGCCAGATATTGTTTTCCAGGCAAATGACTGAGACTTCAGGATGATTAGTCTATAACCAGAGGAGAGCAAAAACACTAGACAGGATGAGAAAGGGATTGTAAAAAACAGGAAATAAAACCCTCGGACAAACTTCCTATTGACATGAATTTCACCCCCAAACCAGTCAATTATCAAATTTCCTCCTCACGTATGCCAATAGAGTCAGAACATTTGAACTGAGTAAAATATATTCTTTTATATGTATTTAATAGTTTGATCACAAGTTAGCTCTCTTTGGCAGTAAAAAATCATCTTTTCTGCTTGAATATACCTTCAGCCTTACTCTGTAGACCTTTATGCTGTCCCATTGGCTTTATTGGTAGAAGGGACTAGAGATGTTATTTCGTGATGAAATGTTAGCATTTGCAGCAGAAAATCACCACTGATGCCAACTCGTCATACTGGAATAAATGTCATTCATAGACTCATCCATTCCTGTGGTGTCTGTCTGCTCCAGCAGAGACCTCATGTTACAGTAGGAAAACAATCTAAAAGGCAACATGGCATTAAAATATTGATGGAACAATGTTAATAGGAAGGGAAATGCATATTTAATAAGTGCCTAGATTCCTTTCATGTTTACATGTGACACCAGATAACTCGGGCTAATCAGAGTGAGGTTGGGGCAGTCCTTGTGAGGGAAAGTTTCCAGACAATACATGGGGATATCCTGTTGTAGCTGGCTTGAATGTATTTTGGTGCCTTGACCAGAGGCAAGAATCCATGTCTTGAATCCAGGTTCCTGCTGGGGACACTGTGCAGGTAGCTCCCCTCGTGGTATCTCAAAAGGCCCATTTCCTCCACTACTAACTCCATTGTAAGGAATCTCAGGCTTTGAGATGTTGCTGTTGCAGCTTTCTGTGGGCTGATAGGGAGACTGGAAGACATACTATTCATTGAGGTTGCTCACTTGAAAGCTGGGAAGTGGCAGGACTCCTGATCCACCAAGGAAGTCCCTATCTGCCCAGAGAAAGCATCTGAAGGGGTAAGACAAAAAGCTCACTGTGCCCCAAGCACCCCCTCACAGAGAAAGGTCAAGAAAAACATAACACAGGCTATTAATGGTAACGAGCGGTAAAAGCTTTAGCCTCTGTGTCATGAAACTGTGCTTGTTACTACAATGCACTTTATAACTGCAATTCCACCTAGGACTGCACTGGGCCTAAACTCGAGGGACTATGTATAAATGAGTGTGCCAACCCCCGTGCTCTGGCTTCTCCAATGTGTGAACTGGGAGCAGCTGTTTGGTTTTACAGACCTGACACGCACCTTCCAAATAGCTGCTCGCAGATTCAAAAAGTTCAGCCTTTGAATTGCAAAATTGGTCTTTGTGTCAAAGTACATAAGGAGCCCCATGTGTGCCAATGTTTGTGTGGGTGTGTGTGTTTAGGTGCTTGCTCCTTTATTTGTCTAAAAGTTATTTATAACACTTACCAACAGTACCCTGTACATTTTTGTTAATGCCATCTCTTTAGCTCTCATACCCAATCCATTTGGTATAAGTAATAAAACTTCCTTAATTGCCACAATCAAGGAAATTTTCTATACTTGAATTTTGATAAAATAAAGTAAGGGCTTAATGGAAAATTACTTGGAAACAGTGACAAACCTTATTATGACTGTCAGCTATTGGTGACTATGGTGAGTCGTAGATCACTTTTTAGTTTTTATCACTGTTATCTTTAGCACTATTATCTCCAACACTATTATCTCCAGTTTTTCCACTGGAGAGTGTATGTTTCCTTCTAATCAGTTAGTTAGTGGTGAAAAAAAAGAATCCCTGGTAATGAGAAAAAAATACCCGCTTAATGAGAAAAAATTACCTCAGTTAAAGGAAAGAAGTATTTTCACAGAACCTGCACAAAGCTGAAGCACACTAGGCAATTATTTGTAGTACATTACATCCCTGACAAGGCAGACTTGCAAAGCATTAATAGTTACACACTCTGAGCCAGTGATGCTTTCATTATAAACGTACTCCATATTCTGGCACATCATCGCACCACAAATCTTTGAGGACCATTATGTTATCACAGAATTCCCTTGAGATGTATTCAGTGATAATGCTGGTTATAAAGAACTTTAGAAAAAGATAGAAGTATCATGGTCAGGTCAGACCATATATTGCCTATTTACCATTTATACACTCACTAAACTTGGGTTTGATCTGTTACACATCTGGTTGTTGGCTTATAAAATATTAATTGGAGAAGAAATCGTTATTTGTCATAGAAATGCTGGAAAGTAACATGACATCAAGAAAAAATGGAATCTAAATCTGAAGACTGGGAAACTTCTTTAGCTCCACCTTTTAACAGGATATTCAGGAAGAATTTAGAAAAATCTATTAGAAAGAATTGAAAGTGCAAGACTTTTGAGGAATCAAGTTACTCAGCCAGTAATGCCTGATTTAGAGCCTTTTGTGAAGTGAAGACAGCACTTCATAGTGATATTTAGCATGTATATGGAAACAGACAAGCAGCTACTAAAAGGAGGCCCACAGCAACATTTCAGCTATCTATTTGGCATATTGAGATACACAGAAGTAACAAAGCAGCCTATACAAAACACTTCCAAATGAGTTGGAATGGTAAATATACATACAGTTGGGAGTATTCAATGTTAAATACACACTGAAGTTGGGAGAACTATAGAGCAACCATGCTGTATTACACATATAATGCCAGTTTGGATATATTTCTATTGAGTAAACACCCACAATGGAAAAAAAAAAAAAGCAACTGCATTCCTCTCTTTGACTTCTCTTGTTTTATATCGTGTGCCAGACTGCCTCCAGTGGAAGGAGCAAGGGTGACAACACTTATGGGGGAGGCTTGATGACTACACTACATTAAATGCTTCTATTATTAGTAATATCTTTGAAATCTGCCATTGATTAGTTCCTAATGCCAATAAAGATGATTGCAGGAGCTGTTTTAGTTTTCCTTCTATGTTCCACCCTCTAAGTTGTCTGGTTCAGCATCTCACGTAGTTTCTCTGAACAAAAAGGCCCACCAAATAAATTTCTTGCAATTGCGGGCCGTGCTCTGTCTCTACAGATTTCACCAGCACTCCCAATTAAATGTGTGGGGAAAGGGTCTCCTGGGATGGCTTAACATAAATGAAAGGAGTCTACACTAATAGCATTGGCCCAAGTAGGTTACATAGTCTATCTTTCTCTTTGTGCCCTTCTCCTGTTTCATCTTTGGTTCTCCTCTTCCCATCTCTGCTTTGTTTATTCCCACTGATCAGGTCTAATACCCCAAGTGCAGCAATAAATATCCCCTTCCCACGTTCAATTGCCTTGACTTCCTTCTTCCTCTCTCCTTCTCTCCACTGGAGAACATTTGGCCATACTACACCTGTGGCCTATTGCCACCAACATTTTCTTGGGGGGCAAAGATTAATCAGAGCAGTGATTGCAAGGACTACTGACCTGGCAGATGTCTTTACACTTTACTTTTATAGACATTCCCAGAAATCCACGCCTTTTGCATGGATTTCCTTTGCAAGTCAAGGCCAAAAGTGGGAAGACATCTTCCTATTCTTTCCTCTTTTTCTCTAATCTTACCCCAAAGACCTGGTCTCTCACAAGATCACAGGGCATGAGGAGTCTTTAGCAGGACAGAGGACCAGGTCTGTACACAGAGGGGCCTGTCTATGTGCTGATCATGAGAAAAACTGGCTCAAGTGGGGGCTGAGCTGGCTACATCCAGACAAAGGGTTGCATGCACTAATATTCCTGAATTGCAAATATTGGACAGTATTTTACTCACTGGGGCTCCAGATTAGAATAATTAGTGAATTAAAATGGATTTTCTGCTGAGACTGATTTTAGAAGTTTGGAGGTTTTTTTTCCTTCTTAATAAAAAAAAGCCCTGAAACCAAAAACCAAAAAATCTCTCCAAGACAGCTGTCTTGTGAGGGATCTGTATTCAATATTAGAAAGCTGCACAGCTGTGGAGTCTGGATGCTATCATAAAAATTGAATAGCAGAGACATGGCATTGCTGGAATACGACCCACTTTGTAAGTGTGCTGGGTGCTTGGAGTGTGCATATCACACAATAAATGTGCTGTTCTTGTCTTCAAAGCAAGAACACCAATAGGCCTGTGGAGCTGATGTAATGAGATTCAGGCTGCCCTCAACAGCTGAAATATTCAGTTCAGCAAATGGATATTTCAAATGTAAATATTTATATGGGCCAAGGGCTCTCTGTTGCTTGCTATTTTGACATTTTCAAATCCCTCAGCTTTACTTTTGTTACAAAGATGATCTATTTGCTGATGAGAAGAACAAAGGTCAGTGACTAGTTATGCAGAAATGGTGTTATTATCACAGCAAAATACCACTTCTCCCAATCCACAAAGCTTTGACTCCATGTGCTTCAACATGATAACCTATACATTAATAGAAATAATACAGGCTGCTATAAGGAAGTACAATAATAAAATAAAGGAACAACTGATTTGGGGTCATTATTGGATAGAATTAATGGGTCATCAGGAAGAAATGTTACCTGCATTGACTTTCACTACAGAAACTTTCCCCAGCTGCTCTCAACAGCCACTTGTAGCATTTTGCTGGACTGGTATTTATCCTCAATACCATTGCTACTGCAATTTTTCACTCATTTAACAGTGGGTAACTTTTTGATTTTCTCCCAATTTAGAGACTTAGGAGATGCTTAGGAAACTTATATTTTAGCTGAAATTCTCTTCCTCTCTGTAGCTAGGTGTGACTGCTACTATTTTTTCCCTTTTCTGTCTCCTCACACCTTCCCTACTCTTTCTTCTTGGTCTGCTTTCTGCTTTTCTTCCCTTTCCTTTCCCTTCAAGTTTTTGCCCCCAAACAATGTGTCTCTCTCTCCTTTCAACCAGTTTACTCTCTTCTGCCATTTTCCTGGGCTGTCGCTAGCTCTTTCTCAGTCTGGTTTCACCAACTCAGCTCCTCAAGTAAAGTTTCTTAGTTTGGGCTTCTTTTCATTCAGTGCTTAGTCTGTTTATTCTTACTGCCATTTTATTGTAACAGTGGGAACTGATGAATTATATATAACTGCTTCTTGGAAACTTGAAACAAAGATTGAATGTTTGCCAAACCACTCCTTGTCAGATAGCCAAATTTAAATTCATATTGTTGGACTTCTTCCATAAATTGTTTTCTATAAAAATAGAACACGAATCGTTTCTCTGAGGAACATAAACATCTGGAAAATAAATTCTTCCAAGATGATCAAAGAACATATAGGGTGTTATGGACTTGCTGCTACCTGCCCAGATGAGAGAGGTCAGGTTCTGAGGATATTTAGTTTTGTCCATTTTAAATATTTAGGTCTTGAGCACTGTTGGCTACTTACTGCTGCTTTTGATAAAGGATGTGTTGGGGCATCATTATTTGTATTTAGTTGCATTCACTACTCAATTGAGAAATTAAGAGTTAAACTTTCAGCAGGAGTCTAATTATGATTCATATCTGGGGCTGTATTCGACTTTCAAACCAAAGTAGGGTGAAACACTTTCCTGCAACATTCCTTCCTCCAGTCACCAATTCCTTCCTCCAATCTCCACAGACCTCTGATAATTTCCTTTGCTCATCACCAAATTCTCATTCCTGGCAAGAGTCTCCAGGCTTTATTATTTTTTAAAAACTTTGAAACAGTCTTTTCTTAAGCAGAAACTGAACTACATTAATTGCCAGGGAAAGGAAGTTTTGAAGATATAGCTGTAGAATCAGGCTGCTATGAAGGTACGTGTGAGGTCAGGAGCACATAGATGTCCTAGAAACATCTGACATTTTTGGACTGTGAGCACATGTACTGTAGGGTAATGAGTTTAATACAGAGCTCTGGTGTAATTGCAGAACTCCAGATAACCTTTCAAAAGAGGAAGTCATAGGTAAACAGCATCAGTTCTCCCCTAGTCTCTCCAGTTTTCCTCAGTTTTCAGATATGAAAATTTATAGCATTTGGACTATGACTAACAAGTGCCTTTTTAATGGAGGTAATTGATTTTCCACACTGAGCCAATTACATATTATGTTAATATCTTACAAACCTCTCAGGTCACAACTTGTGTGTATCCTCTGATGGGAATGGATTGGGAGAGGTGTGCTGGCATGTTGGAGCGAGTAGTTCTCTGACCATTAGTTGCATCATGGTTCAGTTTAATGAAAATTTCACTTGCCCATCCTCCCTTGCAAAAATAAAGCAAGCTTTGACAGCATGTCTCTCATCAGACAAAAATGTTTCTTAAAAATATTCTTTCCAGGTCACTGAGAAGCTCATGGAGAGGGTTCATTTTTCATGTGTGCTTTCATATATTTCCCCATATGTGCATATACATGTACATTCTAGCTTGCCATGTGTCCTGAAAGAAATGTTCAGTGACAATTTTACCCATTTAAAAGTAGCAAAATCTTGACTTTTTAATGACTGCACCATCCTTTACCACTTTTTGAGCTAACCACATTCACAAAGTTCAGAAACTGATAATTTTTTGTCATTTCCTAAGCTATAGGCACAAAGATCTCAAGTTCTTTTCTTGGGCTCATTAAAGTACCATTGGAATCCTTTTAAGCAGCACAAAGTTCAAGCATCTTTTGGAATATTTGGCTTAAGTAGCACTCTGCTCTCAGTTATTGTGTAGTTTATCCCCAATATCAAATTATCATATGTTTTACCAGTGATTTTTTCCTTTTGAGTCAGTGCACTAATTATGTCCTGCATCACTCAGCCCAGAAGAGACACAGCTGGAGTTTGGATCTCCACATCAACAGGCACATTGAAATAATGGCTTGAGTTCAATGAAGGGTCACAAAGATGGTGGTGGGATTAGAGAATCTTTCATAGAAGGAAAGCCTGAGAGAGTTGGGACAGCTCTGCCTGGAGAAGACAAAGCTCAGTGGGATCTCGTGAACGTGTGTTATACACCTGAAGGATGAGAAGAGGGAACAGGGCTCTTCTCAGTGCTGTTCAATGACTGAAAAAGATACAGTGGGCACAAAACATTTAAAATAAGAAAACGTGTTTTTACTATAAGGGTGATTGAACAACAGGACCAGTTTGCCCAGACAGGGTGTTGTGGCTCCATCCTTGAGGGTCTTCAAGGCCCTAAATGGACACAGACCTGAGCAACCTATTGTGGTTCTCTTTGCTTTGAGCAGAGGCTGGAATTAGGTGATCCCCAGATCCCCCTGCCAAACTCAACCATTCCGTGGTTCTGAGATTCTCCCTCACACTCCTACAAGATTCTTCTTTTTCCTCATTTTGCAGGCCTTGATGGTCTGCTTCTTAATTGCATGCTGGCATGATTTTTTTGTCATAGGTCACATCCTGAGAGAAGTTTTCTGAGTGATTTTATTTCTTTCACATCTGTTTATGCTCTTAAGTAAAAGTTAAATTCTTTTTAATAAAGCTTTCTTGTGTTTTTTTGGACTGAATGTAACTCATTATTCCTAGAACTACTTGCTAAGTGTAATTTTCTGACTTCTCAATATTTCCTTTTGCTTGTGTGCACTGCCTGGCTAGGTTTTATGGTATGCTGTGCCTGGACATTTGTATACATAGAGATATCAAAGATTTACTCTGTCTTAGGTCCTGCGGTCCCACAAGGGTTTCCAAACAAACTCTTCACAAAGCACTTTCTGTACATTTGGATAGGAGAAAATAACCCTGTATTACTATTACTACCTAAATAAACCACACCCCTATATCTATACTAACATTCGTTCATATGAGGAAGTCAGAGATTTATCTTACTCTCCCTCAGTTTATGTCCTCAGCAGTTTCATTGTCCTCTAGACTGTCACCTGTCCCTGTCTTTCAGTACCAGGGAAGCCCTTCTCAAAATACTTCAAATTAGCCAATGCTATTGATCACATATGAAGTAATTTCCACAACACAGTCCTTCAGAAATTGGATTTAAAACTAGGTTTGACTCATCCTTGCAAAAATGTGTTTCACAAAGATGACCAGCATAATAATATTTTATCTTCTGATCCTCCTCTCTCGTCCATTCTATTTTTTTTTTTTTTGGGGGGGGCGTGGGCAGGAGGAAGGGGTAAGAGGGAAGTGGATACATATGTACTGCATGTCTTTTTTGTGCTACAGATGCTTCTGAAAATGCGGGGTTTTCATAATTTTTTTCCTTAATATAAGCTGACAACTGAGCAAAATGAAGAGGAAGAGCCCTTCTGAGCCGTGGCAGCTGATAATTACCTTACTCTGCACAGGGCTCTCCATAACCCCAGTGTTGTGAGAAGTGTGCTTGATTACAGTGTGTAAGCCCAGCTTGGTGTGAGAGTTCTGCTTCGTTAGGAAAATAGAGCTGCAGTGCTTTTGCTGATCTTATTTCCATCTCCATTTTTGCTCTTGTGTGGAAAGTTAAACTACCTTTATGCTCAAGTAGCTGCCAATCTTTTGTCCTTGGAGGGCTTTAGAGGTAAATGCATGGAGTCAAACAATTGATAAAAAACTTGTAGAAGTAGGTAGGGTGAGGAGAGGATAACCTGGAGGAACAGTAGATTCTCTCTAGAAAAGAAAATAATAATGTTATGATAGGATTTCTCTGGGGAAATAATAGTGCTTATCATTTGAGTGCGTTTGTTCAATCCCTGGAGAAAAGAATCTCAACCAAACAAAAGCCCAATGTCTACCCCACGGGGAAAGAGGTGTGATCTCCTGGAATAAGCAGTGACTGAATACAATGATGATGACCAGAAGCCTTTTAATTTAGAAAAATGGGTACATTGTGGTTCAACAGCCTGGCTCCAGCTAGGTGCAGAGAGAACCAAGGCACTCCAAAACACTCTATTAAAGTAAGTAGGGATTTGGGGCATGAAGGAGACTTAGCTGAAGGGATTGTTTATACAAAAGTGAAATTTGCCAGGATACATGTTTTCTTCTGTCAGTGACCAAATATCACAATTATAATTGTGTGGTTTTCTGATTTGTCAGCATTTCAGAGCACATCTAATGGCATTTGACAGGTATGTCCTCTCAGCCCTGGCATTGTTCTTCAGTACTTCACAGTGAGCATGCAGCCCTGTGAGCAAAGTAGAGAATTCATCTTGGACAGGAAAATTACTCATGCAGTTTTAGACCTAACTGCAGGTTTGGAATTATTTACTCTTCCATGGACTCAATGTTCAATCCTTGATGAGTTTGTGAGTGTAGTTCTACCAGCATCAAAGGGATGGTGCAAGTTTAGGGATAATTAGGGTGTATCTACAGCTTGTGATAGATCAAGGAGATCCATGAGCTAGGACAGTCTGGGACTAGTGCACACTTAGTACAGTGCAGTCAGCAGCAACTAGCTTGGGATGGAAGGCAGATAATATCCTCCTGAGATCATCTCCCTTCCAGCAAATTCAAGCACAGATGGCAAGAGAGGGTGGGAAGTAGGAGGAGTGAATATCTCCCTTCAGGTAATGTTGTTCTCATGCTCAGTTTTAAGACAAGTTACTGCCATTCTTTGACGGCTGTGGAGTCCTCATGGGGTCAGGGCAGGGTATCACCACGGCTGTCACAGATCCAGCTTGGCTGGCATGTTACTACTAGTGTAGAAACTCCATTAGCTTTTCAGATTTCATGCCTATGCTACACAGACTATGCAGCAAACTAGTTGTTCTGGTTTCCTCAGCCATGTGAGTCTTCAGCTGATATTCTAAATGCCACAGTTTACTTCACAGTGATTTTCTGGATGGTTTTAACATCTGCAGGTATGAAAATCTGAGCCTAATTATTTCCTCATTTATCTCACTGTCTTTAAAAAAGCTCCTCACAGCTATCTGTACAAAAGTAAGAAAGACTGATCTGAATGACAGAAAGTTTGGACTATTTATATGACCATTTATTCCACCCTTAAATCTTCCTTATTTAGGAAGTCCAGTGATGGGACTACTGTGCATTTGGTTAGTACTGTGCTGCAGCATATTTGGCATGACAGAAACAATGAAAGGGGACTAACAGTTACAATAGATTTACAGTTTTTTTACTCTGCCAGCCATTCATGTTCCTTCTGGTTACCTGCACTTTTATGGAGCAATGCTAGTCTCCCCAACCTGTTTGCATTTCCCAAGCCTGTATGCTCAGTAGCTTTGTCTTTTTTGATCAAGAAAAAGATTCACCACATCAAACCTATTCATAAAGCTACTCTGAACTTCATAATTCTTCTTAAATGAAGTCACCAGGGAAGGAAAAAATGGTTCATGCTATTACAACAGAGGGAGGCAATATTAGTGGAAATTAGGTAAAACAAACAAAAAATTCTCATTACAAATAAACATTGCACAGAGAAAAAATGAGTTTTATTTCCATCAGTGGCTAAGGTTTAAAATAAGATCTTTCCTATTATGCTGCTCATGACCTCCTTAGATCTTGTCTCAGCCATAGTGCATGGAATGGAGTATTACAATGTTAGTTCCCAAGGGACATTTGAGTCTTAGTTACCTCTTAAATTAACTAAACCTTTTGGAAAGATTAAACCATTCCTATGCTATTGTGTTTCATCTGATCATTTTATTGTTTTAGTCATCATTTTATGTTCTATGACCTCTGATCAACATTTTCCAAATTCTTCTCCCCTTTCTTGCCTTAGTACAGACCCTGGCCGTGCTGTGAGCAGCACACATGTGGCTCCCAATGTGATGTCTTCTGCCTTATAGTCAAATGTGCTGTTTTCCTGGTACTGGAGATATTTATAATGTAAGGGCTGCTAAAGATGTCTCAATCAAATTCTTGAAATATTTTAATCACTTTCTATACAGTAAATGTAGTGCAGCCCTTTATTGCATAATATATTTTATTGGCCCCATGCTCTGGTTCTTGGGCAAGATTCACTGCTTTGAATCAAGATCAGGCAGGAAAGACATATAGGCCCAACTGGTTTTGTTAGGCCATTTTGAGGCTTTTCTGAAGCTGTGCCAAAGCCTGCCTGCCTCCTTTATTCCTGTAGAATTCTGAATTTTTCTGAGATGAAGCACAGTCTGCTTTCACTGTCCCCTTCGCGCCTGTTATTCTATGGTTCTATTGCATCTGGGGATCAGCGTGTCACCAGCAGAGCAAACTCCTGCTCCTCGCCTGCATCCTCTTTCCCCTTGGACACACTATCTTCTATACAGTGGGCTAAGTTTATCTAAGACTCATTTCTAGAAAAGCAATTTTGGCCATCCTAGATTCAAATAGATTCTATGATGCCTGGAACTAGTTTCATAGAAATATTCCCTTTTTTTGCTTTTTTAAAAGTCCCTTTTTTAAGCCAGGGTTCACCAGCAAGACACTTGTGCAACTACAAATCAGCTTCACTACATGTGTTTCTATATCCTCTTGGGATGCCTTGTGGAAGGAATTATCCAGCTTTGAGAGAAAACTTTCTAAGAGTGTTGTATCTCTCTGCTTCCAGGTGATAATATTGGGGAGGTAGTAAACTTGGCACCTTAGAATTATTTTCCTAGTGTTAGAACAAGTTAAAGTCTAGTGTGCAATTAAAGCAACTAATAACTCAGCAATTACCTTAATTTGATAGGTGAAGCATTAACAGTGCTTAGGTAGGCAGTTATGTGAGACCCATGGCCACTGGACAGTATATCTAACAGTGGCTGTGCACCACACTCAGGTATGTCTCCATTGCAAGCTACAGAGATCCAGGATATTTGTAGCTCTGCTAGTCTGGGTTTGGGAAATGGTCTGGTTGTAGTTAGAGAGGGCAATTTAGCCTGCCAAGAAACAGGGAAAGATTCACAATAAGATTTAGTGGGCAAAGTTTATATTATGTAGGTAAAAACCAATGATATCTCAGTCATGTACAAATGAAATGAGAGAGTGTTGAAACAGACTTTTTTATTTTTAACCATGGAAAACAGGCACTGGAATATGTACGGGAAATGCAGCAGAATGTGCTATAGCTCAGGAATCTGCAGAAAATCTCCTTTCATATTCTGTTAAGGTAGGAGAATTATCAGCATTAGCAGCCTCTGACAAGATACACAGCTTTCAGATTTCCTAAGTGGGTGGGTGTTAAACCAAGGTAGATGATGGCAGAATGATTTTCAGTTTTAAAGAGAGCACCCAGAGCTCCAGCAAACAGCTTTAACAGCTTTAAGAGCTTGTTACCAAGATGAACAGCACTGCTAGGGCTGGGGAGGAAGAACGGGAAAAGGAAGGGAAGGGAAGGGAAGGGAAAGGAGAAAAGAAATATCCTGAACATTACCATCAACCTCTGTCTGAGATTACTGAAATACAAAGGGAATTACTTGGTTGATTCAGCTTCACTTGGTGTTGGGAACCTCCTCCCCTGCCCTCCCTCACATCTGATCTCAGCTCTACATGGGAGAGCATGTGTCAAACACAAGGAAGAAAAGCTGTTGAATATTTCGGTCACAGTATGTTTCTTTGCAAAAAGTACAAGATATTTTGAAACTGAAGCATGTCTCCTGGAAACACCTTTTCCCTCCCCTTTCCAAACCACATTTACTTTTATTCTAACATTTATAATCTTGACTCAGGTCAATCTAATTTTAAGCGTAAAACTTACCCTACTTTTTCTTCTTTCCTGCTGTTTGGTAAACTCCTTCCTTCACAAACACAATTCACATTTGCCATAGCAATTATGGCCTTTTCATCCTCAGCATCAAAACCATGTAGTCAAATATTCTTTTTTTAAAGCTGTCACACAGTATGATATTGTGAACAACAAGAGTATGTCATATTTAGAGTCCTCCCTCTCTCAAACCTCAAATCAAATGCTCGTGTGTAAACATTTAAGGTATCAGAGTAAAGAAAACTGCCTTTCAAGAGCCCCTCTCCCTGCTGAGAGGAAGCCAACTCCCCAGACACCCCAGCCTGTATTCCTGTCTGGCTTGGGGCACTGCCGTTGGATGCATCCCTATCACTTCTGCTGATTATAGGCTGAGGAAGGAACACTTAGTAAATGCAATTTGTTTGGGGATACCTTTTAATTTCTTTTTTCTTAGCCTGGCAACAGCATGCATGATGAATCTGTGCTGGCACATGTTCCTCTTGCTGCCACCCCCTCTTTGTCTGTTCAGTGTCCTTGCCTAGTCCTGTCTTAAACAGGGCTGCAGCATCCCATGTACAGCCTCTTGCTTCCTCAGTTTTTGTGTGTCTGAAGTCCCCAGGATGATGGTACTTTATTCCTGGCTAGGACTAGATTCAGTATTTCTGTAAAAGTGGGTCTTCTGACTAGTCTGTCTCTGGGCCCGTTACCACAGAATTCTGTCAGTTACTCTCCACAGTTACAGCATTAAAGTAGGAAAGTGCCATTTTTCATGCATTATTCCCTGTCTTCACTAGCTCATCTATATTTTAATCCCTGTTAAAATGGCTTTTTACTCCTAGGAGACCTCTTTAGAAGATCACCCTGTGGTGGCTGGAGCCGCCAGACATGCTTCACAGAAATGTGATAATGCAATGGGGCTCTGTGTTTTCTGCCTCTGGCAGTCTGGTGGAAACAGGCTATTTGAGAGACCCTACAGATAGGTGAGTGAAATGTGAAATCTTAGTGACTGCAGGCACTACATATGGGCCAGGTTGCAATTCAACAGCAAAACAAGTTCTGGACAAATACCTTGGGTTGAGTGGTCTTCCTCACCCTCACATGTTTGTGTCAAAACTAGCAAAAGACTAGGAGGTGGTGATTGCATTCCCACAGGCCTGAAGCTGGATGAAAATGTACAGTGATTGGTGCCAGGTGGGCTCCCTGCACTGTCAGAGATCCCAGGCACCCTGAAGGGGTCATGAGGGATATCCAGGACTGCATTGCAGCAGGATGGATGGGACACTATGCCATTGGGAAGGTTGCTTCATATCACCATGGTGGCCACCCCAAGCTGGGCAGGGCAGTCTACCCATGCTCTGCCCTGAGCCCACTGCAGAACTCCCTGCTGCTCTCACGCCACTCACTGCCCAGGAAGGCACTTCCTCTCCTGAGCTGTGCTTGGTATAAATAACTTCTGAGGTGAGTGGAAAGGGCTGCTGTCTTGCCAAGAGGCTAGAGCTGGTGGCACAGAGAGGGCTGGCAGGGATGGCAGCAGCAGGCTCCCCTCTGGGCTGTGCCTCTCAAAGTCTCCTCTGTCTCAGCTGGCTCCCTTTGAGCAGTTGCTAGGTAAAGGCAGGTGTGTCAGCTGAAGCAGTGGAAATTTCTATTCATCTTATAAATAGTTGAACAGCCCGAGTTGGTGAAATGTGAAACGAGCAAACATCCCATCTTCTCCTCTGAGGGCAGATCAGGATTCAGTCTATAGTGCTGTCATGTCAACTGTGTCAGTGCTGCTTTCATGATGCCAAGGCCCTATAAGTTATTCATGTGAACATAGCAAACAAAGGTTTAGCTTAACCAAGGGATGAACATTCCTCCACCTGCAGCTTTCTCCACAGCTAGATGCAAAAAGTGCAGAGGTCACTTAATCTGTGACGGAAATAGATTGTCCTGTCTTTGGGGCAGTAGGGTTTGCAAGTATAGTAATATGACTGCAGGCAGGTCTGAGGGTTTCTGGCACAGCATCCTTGGTAGCAAGAGAAAATGTCATTAAAATCCCCTTGCAGCTTGGCTGGCTTGCTTGAAATTTGCTGGTCAAAATTATAAATTTCCCTTCTAATCATGCTTATACCCTAGGCTTTTAGAAGGATTTTTCCTGCTGCTAAGCCCTCACGCTTCTTGTCGAACTACTCTGACCCTTGTTCTCTTGTGTATTAAGACAGATCCTCATCAGTGGTTAATACTCCCTATGAGACTGCAGGAGCTTTTCAGGTCTTTCTCGGTGACAGAAGGGTTTCTGCTCTTAAAAAGATGACACTTCAGACTGAATTTGAAGCTATATGTCAGTTTGGCAATATATTAAATGGAGTTTATTGTAGGATTTCAATTGCAGTCAATTTTAAAGACAAGAGATATCTGTGATATTGCCTGGAAATGTGTGTCTGAACAAGCTTTAATATAACCTCAAAGTATCCAGTCATCAACATCATCTAGTGGTCAAAGCAAAAGGCTGTGAGTAAAGGTGACACAGATCCTAATTCTTCCACAGGGTCTTTAGTTGGACTGACTTAGCCAATCCCTTCTACATCTTAGATGATCAAATTGCCATGGGGACACTCAGAATAACATGCACTGAAAAGACAGTGTGCTTATTAGATGAAAAGGAGTCTATAAGAACAAGTTTTTATTTTCTTTTTTCCCATTTATTCTTGTTAACCAGGTGGTAGGATTATGCTGATCCATAGCTGATCCGGGCTCCCACCTCCATATGGAGGTGAAGACACTGCAGTGGCCCTGGGCAGCAGCTACTGCAACTTACTGCAGTGACAGTGAGTGAGTGACATGGTCTCAAACCAGACCAGCACTTTATTTACGTGTAAAATAAACCATATTATTTCAGGTGACTGGCTTATTGGTGAATTAGCATGTCCCGCTCTCATTTGCTATTGCTCTGTGTAACTGCTTCTGGAAAGAGGTGTCTTGTGGCAAGCCAAAGGAGGGTGCTGTGATGAGAAGTCAAAGGGGGTATGTGAATAAAACCCAGGCCACTTAAGAGCATCTTATGCCTCTCCTGCATTTCTATTTTGTTATACTCACATCCACAGAGAAGGAAAAGTTCAACTTTGTTAGCTTGCCCTTAATTTGCCTGTAATCAGATTAAATTCAGGTAAAAGAAAAGCAATCAAAATTAAGAGAGGTGACAGTGCTCAGTACAAAGCTGATGCTTTACCCCTTGGCATCTGATGTAAGCTGTAAGTGAGCCTTGCTGCCTTCCTGGGAGATTGGTAAGTAAGCGGAGCAGTCATATTTAGCAGATGTAGGAACAAGAAAGCCTATAGCTACAGCATGAAGGGGGAGGATAAACAATTTATAAGTACTTGTAAGTGATGATGGCACAGCTCTGAGTCGCTGCTCTAATTTACTGCTTGCTGCTTGTCTCCCCCGCAAGCCTCAGCCAGCAGATTGCAGGGCCACTGCGTTTGGAGCTTTGTGCAGCCTCAGACACATGCTGAGGGCTATGCCGTATGAACCACACTTTCATTTTTGAGAGCATACACGAATAGCCTCACTAAATTCAGTGGGATGCTTTGCATAAATACTCACTCTGTATGGCTTACATTGGGTAGTGCTTACGAGGTGAGCCACTTAACCACAAAACTTAGCAAAGGCGTAAAAATACAACCACTTTTTATATAGAGCTACTGTAGATCATTGGCCTCAAAAGTCCTTGTTTTTAACATGATAAATGGCTGGCTCCCAAGTGTAGTCACTACTGTTGTGGGGTGTAATTTGATACAGAGTGGTAAACAAGGTTTTATTTGATGTACAGTATTGAAGTGAATTCATGATTTTAAAACTCCCTCCTCTATTGGTTTACCCAAGCACAGTATTCTACTTTATGCAAATAATTACTGACGTGGGCTTTTCAAATGCAAATGTTAATAAGGTATTGCTTGAAAGTGTTGCATGGTCTCAATTAATTAGATGCAGGAAGCCATTTCTTGGTAGGATTCCTCGTCACTTCAATGGAAAGATAAAGATTTTTAGAGGAACTGTGTGCAGATCAAAGGCACTCTTTGAACTGCACCTAAGTATTGGTTAGGCCTGGGAAATGAATTGTTATGGGAAATGTATTTAACTGCGTGTGAATATATATATCTTACAGCAGGAGAAAGGAAATTGTAGTTTCCTTAGAACTTCAAAGGGAGGAAACTTTCTAATGCAAAACTAATATACATCTTCACGTAACACTTCAGATTTTGTGTCTCCTGCCATTGTGTAATCTTGCATCAAAGGACAGCTAGGTTAATATTTGAGGGAAGCCATCAGCAAGGAGAGCAGTACCAGCTATGGAGGGAGAGAGGAACAGAGAGCTATCAAAAGGATTTGAGATTGATGAACAAGGGATTGAATAAACTATGTTTTCCCATATTAAACTTTTATATTTGAAGAACAGCTTTAAGAAGTTGTTTAGACATGTCGTGTGACCTGCTGACTGTAAAAGAGTCCATAAATAAATCCACATATTATCAAAGTGAAAGTTTCTACTGTTTTATTGTCCTTGCGCAATAATAATTGTGTGGGATTTGTTTCCCACCAACATTTACGAAACTTCATAGACACAGTTGCTTTCAAGCAGATGTTGAGATATACTTTTGATCATCAAATTTTAAACAAAAATATTTTTGATCTAGTAAAATTCCTAAAAATCTAAAAATATCCTAAGAAATATATATATGCACTGAACAGGTATCATGGTGGTAATTAGATCATTCTCAAGGGAGAAGAATGAGGTTGCCAAAGATGTGTATCATTCATACAATAAAGCTACAGTGTAGTTTAAATTTTGAATATCCGATGGGAAAAGGAAGGCACTTTAAGCCTTTTTTTAATAAGCCATAGCTTATTAAAAAAAGATAATTAAAATAGTTTTGAATTCTGAATGAAAACTTCAGTGAGCCAATGGGCAGTTTGAATACAGAAAAAAGAGGTAATGCTTATTTAAGGGATCATTAGCTAGGGATTGTTTACAAAATTTAATTGGCTGCCATCTTTATTTTGCATTTCATTCCAGCTCTTTCAATGGGTATTTATTTTGTTGTTCAAAGTCTGTAAAAGCAACTTAAGATGCATATAAGTACTCAGAAATCACTTAGCTGATAAGTTATTAAAGTGATTTAGAGCTGCTTGAAGTTTTGTTCATGAAAGCCAAAGTCAAGTAGAAGCTACATAACACAGCAGAGTTTTTATTCTGCTGTTAATTCACACAAACACAAAAAGCTTATGTGGAGGTATGTGAGACAATGCTACCCTTCCTACAGATGATATTTTGTACATAAAAATACAGATTTCTCTTATACTATTGACACCAAGTTGGTAAGCAGCAGCACTATTCAAACCTGTTTTCCTGTGGATTTTTTGTGTTAAAGCTGAGGTCATATTAAGCACCTGTTATGACAAATGAAATATGAAATCTCATTTTAATCTTTTCCTCAGTGAGGCTGTCATTGAGTTTCTTCTTGCCATGCACCAAAGTTGGTAGAAAATCAGCAGTGGATTCAGAAATTATTAAAGGAAGTAACAGATAGACATTAGCATCATATAAGCTTTATTTATTTCAGCAACCAGACAGCAACAGAAAACAAACAAAATATACTTTGGAATATTCTCTTCCTACATTTCTTCTTGGTGTCTGTAACAAAATCATGCCCTCCAAACTTCAGAGACCACTTGTAAAAATTGACTGAGTAGTTAAGCATGCTTAGTAAATTGTTACAGGTACTGGAATGTAAATGCTGCTTTAAAGAAAGATGAAAATACGCTTGATGGTTTTTACCAGACAGAACAGAAGAAAGCCAGCCCAGCCCACCAAAGAAGACTGCTATGTTGAAGGTGCTGACAGTATCATAGTTAAACTCTAACTTGCCTGTAGTAAGCTGTACTATAAATAAGAATTTTATTCTTATTGGTGGTCCTGTGGTATGTCTTTGGCATATTCCATCTACCAGAAGTAAATGGGGCATATTTAACTTACAGAGACTGAAGTTAACACAATTTTCTTGTTGCCAGACAAGAAAGAGAGGTACACACTTGTCATTAACAGTACTTTATCCTTTACCACTGGGAACCTGGTGTGGTACCCACCAAGTCCTTGTGGAATGCAGTGAATATTTTGGCACCATACATACTTCAGGTTCCTACAAAGGACTTAAGAAAACAGATGGGATGGATTCCTGAAAATGTGTATATGCCATTCAGCTATTTTGCTGTAAAGAGAGCTCAGTGGCTCATGAGGGAAGATTTGCTATTTACAGCCTTTTTTCTTCTCTCTTCTCTATCTATGGTGTTACATAGTAAGCCAATATGGCCCAAAGTCACAGAACAGAAGAAAAGAGACTCCATCTGCAGTAGCCAGCAAGCTCTGTCTCTGTGAAAAGTGTTGTAGCAGCCTAACAGGCATTCAGTCATGTGTAGTTAGCTTCCTACCTGCAAATCTCTGTTTTAAAATATCCTAACTGTAACACTGCAAAGCTGTAAAAAAAATCAGTTTGATTCTGCCTCCCTTGATTCTATAGGAATCTGTGGAAAGCATCTGTTTAAAACACTGTTGTCTTGAGGGGTTTTTCTTGTGTGCATCTCCTCACAGAAGAGTCTGTGATGTCCCCTCAACAGGATTTTATGTTTCTGCCGAGTCTGTAAGAAATTCTTCTTCTGAGGATCTCAGCTGAGTCAGAGGTCCACTGAGATTTATGGCTTAGCATTGACACAGGAAAGACAGAGAAAGGGGATATTGTGTCCTGCCTTTCAGACTAGCCAGATCGTTTCTGGAAACTAGGACAAGTCAGGCCAGGCATCAATAAAGCTCAGAGCTGTATCACATCCTTTTGGAGCCCCTAATTCTTCTGCTGAGCAGCTGCAAGGGGAGGCAGATCAAAGGCAATGAACATTTGTGTGCTGCAAGGAGGAAGGCAAGCTGAGCTCCGCTGAGACACAGCTGTCCATGCTAAAGAGGATTCTAGTTTTTTGGAAGCAATTTCCTTTGAATTTTTTAGGTCCTGACATTATTGTTCCAGAGGTTTAGAGGATGCCTTGGATGGCTTTAGGTATGAGAGGCCAGCTCTGTGGTGCTCTGAAGGAGAAGGAGGTGAAGCACTCAATCCTTTTGACTGAAAAAAATTTAAGTGCTCATGGATATCAGCAAAGGGCCATAGAAATGGCTGTTTGTTTTGGCACCAAACAGAAATGTTATTGATATGAAGAGAACAGAGTTTTCTCCAAATTTTCTTCTTCCCTGATTGCATAAAAATCATGTCTGAAGGCTATATGTTAAAAACACTTAATGTATTTTAAGACACACACAGTCCTACAGAATTTACTTACAAGTAAATCTTGAAGCAAGATATAACTCACCACGAGTCCTATCAAATGGTGGCCAAAGATATCACTTGGCGAATGGATATGTTGCTTTTGGCTAGTATATATTCAAGTCAGCTAGTCATAGGTATCAATCTTGTTCTCAAGATGTCCTTGAGGTATGGTTGAGATATACCAGGTACTGTATTCTTATTGGTGGTCCAATCTGAGGTGAAAAATCTGTATATTCAACATTCAAAATAGCAGCCATTCTCTAACCATCATAACTTTTACAACATGGGGCTGTCCAGATGATGTAAAGACAGCAGTTTGGGAACATCACTGAGGACTTTATGCACAGAATTCTGGTGCTTGGTGAAAAGAAAATGACCCCCTTTAGTTTTATCTTGTCTTCCATACAGAATTATAAGGAATGAAAAAATAGTGCCACAAGGTCCGTTCCTGATATAATTATTTAAAAGTATGTATAGCTCGTGAGTTTTGTGCTTTCCATTGTATTAAGTCTTGTTTTCAAGCTGTTGCACACTGAATACTCTTGTGCCTGGTCTGTCTTTCTTCTGGCAAACATTCAAAGCATAAAAAAATTATCAGTGCTTCTGGTAGGCTAATGAAATTAATGCTGATTCTTGACATCTTTATTGATTTTGACTTACCACTTCACAAATCATTTTACAGAAGAGTATGAGCAACAAAAAATAGCACACACATTTGTTAAAATATCCTGCTTTATACAGTTGATATGAAATGTTGCAGGAAAAAATAAGCTATGGTGGTGTTGTAAGTCCACCTACTATTTTCAAGGACCAGAGTAAAACTCAAGAGTAAACTGATGAGTGAATACCTCTCAACCACATGGCAAAGCTGGATTACTCCTATTAACAGTAATTTTTTTTTCCATGTCAGAACTGACACAATTGATAAAATCATTTGGTCTTTGCAGCGAGGGCACTTTCAGTAGAAAAAATTACTAAATAATAAACAGATTACTAGAAATAGCATTTTCTCCATTCCTGCTCCATGCATTAATCTATGTGATGCTAGCAAGCTCTAGCTCCTCTGTTGATGATAATAAAATAATGGTGTAAAAGAATAAAATAAAAATAATAGAAAAAGTATATATCCTGGCATTAGTTTTCCCTCCTGTTATTTTCCTAAATGTTTCTCCCCTCTCCTTTATAGGTATTCACAATGAACCTTTAAAAATGTGGAGCTGCCTTCAAAATTGCTATCGTCATCCAGATCAATTTGGAACAAAGTCCTGTCTCCCAGTCTATTCTAATTTCAATGTACACACTCTCTGGCTGGCTGCCAGCATGGAGCTCAGGAAATGATAAATACCAGTTTGGTCACAGACACACAGATTTCCCTGGGATGGTGGGCTGGGGCTGCTTTAATATTCCGAAAGTTACTGCATGTTTACACATTCACTGACGTCACTTAGTGTGATATTTAGAAGCTTGGTGCCCAATGACACATGGGCAAAAGGACAGAAGTTACACATGTTTTTTGAAGAGCAAGGGCTGAAGCTTGTAGTCTTGTTTGCCTGCCCTGAGCTGATAGCCTTCCACTTCAAATAACTGTACGTAACATGAATAGAAAATTAGGTTGGACTAATCTAATTTGAAACAAGCTGGCCACAGCCAGCTCCTGTGAATCTTAAAGGTCTTATGAACTGGTTATGATATTTCTACTGGGTACTAAATGTAGCTCTCAGTTGTTATAAAATGCAATACACTGTGCAAGGAAAATGGGCTGTATGCATTGATTTCTATGCTTATTGGTTTGGTGGCTTGTTGGTCTTTTTTTTCCGAATTGCTACAGAGATGTGGTTTTCTTTGTGCATCTGGGATATTTCTGGAAAAGGGATGAATTAATAGTTTTTGGATGACTTTTCTATGTAATTAATTTTTATATCCTTCTCCCCAGTTATTTGAGGACTGGATCTTTTGCAAAGGCTGAATCTAATGTCAGGGTAAATAGTTTCCAAAGTGGTTAGAATTTTTTTGGTGCTTCATTTGCTGGTATGTTAGGTAAACATCAATTTTAACAAACCCTGAATAACAGCTGGAAGTCTGCAATGCAGGCAACCCTAAAAAATGGAATGAGGTTAAGAGAGAAGCTTAGATTTTTCATTTACATTAGTAAGTCATTGAAAGAGCAAAATACTCAGTTAAAGATCATTATGAATATTTAACTAATACTGCAGGCAAGAAAAACATCTCTGGAAGAAACTCACAGCCTTTTAGTGCATCTTTTGTGTAATTACAGTGTTAAAACACACATTCCTGTTTTCACCAGCATTGAGTACAAAGATACGCTTTGACTATATGGATGATGCATGGACTGGATTCTTTTCTGTTCTGAGTTTCTTTGTTATGAGTGGACTTTACAAAAGTGATGCAGTCCCCTCATAAGAGGGTGGCATATGGAACCATTGTCTGAGAGACACAATTAAAATAAGGGACACAATTGCACAGCTTGCTCTGTGTCAGTGCTGCTGGATGAAGGGATTTGTGTTGGGGTCATTACAGTTAGAGGTCTATAATGCAATGTCTGTGGTTCGTCTTAAGATTTATTTTAGATAATATGACCTGAATCACTTCTAAAGTGTCTTTATCTCTTGAGGGGAGCCCAGGAACAACTGTTCATACATACACGCCTACATGATAGACATGTAAAGACAATAAAATAAATCCTATGTCTGTTTCCAGTTATCAAAGGCAACTACCTTAAAATTTTTTAATTTGTTAAAAAAATTTGTTTAAATTTGCTTAAAAATTTGTTTAAATTGTTTAACTATATCTAGCTATTACAAACAGATAGAGAAGTTCTAGTTTCAAACTTCATAACAAGATATTGCTAAAGTGGGTTTAGCAATAAGCTAACATTTAATGAAATCATGACTTTGATCATAATGTGCCAGTAGAAGAGTTTGGACTCAAAACAAGTTCCTGATGTTTTAAACAATGAATATAGGCTTCATAAACATTCTTAAATTAACTGGATTGGGAATACAGAAAAAGTATGTAGACAGAAAGCATAGAATTGCTAAAGATGTGACTTGGTTAAGAATCTTACTTGATAATTAGTACTAACAAGCTTTAAATTTACCTCTCCATTTGTTCTGTACAGGCATACAATAGTCTTTCACTACCTCACAGACTGATTAGAACAAACGTAGTTAGAAACAATTGTTTAGCTTGGGCATCCTTATCTCCAGCTCTGTCCTTTCCCAACAATCTACCAGTTATTAGTTTCAATCATCAAAATTCACTTGCCAGGTGTGAAAATGGTTTTATACGCCACCTTTTCACTTTTGTGTAATTCAAAGCATGCGGATGAAGCTGAGCTTGAGGAGTGCTGAGTAGTAGCATGACCACAGCCATTCTACAGCCTGTGGGATGGCACACTTGTCAAATCTCAGACTGACACTTGGGAGCTACTGCAGCCTGAACCTTGGCCTAGGCCCAAATATGCTGAGTGTAAATAATTGCTCATTAAGTTATACTAAATATTAATTTGCAATAATAATGACAGAAACAAATGGTAATTTGCTTTGTAGAGTGTCTGTACTCCTTAATAAATTAATCTCAAAAATGTTGTGCTACACTAAATTTTCTGGTTCTATCAATCTTTTTTTCTTCTGGTAATGAATAATCGCAAGAGCACAGAGTATTGACAAATATTACCATTTGAGAATAACAGAAGGAAGAGAAGTTGTTCTTATCTCAGAGAAAAGGAAATGTACTTTGAGAATGAAGTAGCGAAGACAGGAATTAGGTTTAACCCTCACATGTATCTATACAAGGATGTTTTTCCTTTCCAAGTATTGGCCTGTGAGTTGTTGCATCCTTTGTGTAGTGATATGGTTAAATTCCAAGGTTATCTTATTTTTTTCTTTCTCTTCAATATAGACATGAAGATTTTCTTGAATGTTATATACTCCAAAGTCAGCAAAACATTGTTTTCTTTCCATGATCTGTGAAGGAAAACATTCCTGGCCCTTAAAAATATGTATTGTCTACTTAATGGATTTGCAAAAGAAGCCTAGTGAAATCTGTATGGACTAGGAGAGTTGTTTTGCATCAAAGCTATTTAGAACACAATCCAAGTTAATAATAACATTTTTTTAGATACACAGAAGTGTGTGTGAATAGAAAGCGCTATTCAATGCAGGCACTTACAGGAAGATTACTTCAATTTACACATTGATCACTGGTGGAGATAACATATGTGTCTGAACCTAATGTGTTTTGTGTAGGTCTCCATCCTGGCATGAATTAAACCACGCCATGTTTTGCTGTTTCCTGTTCATTCTGCTGAGAGGGAGCCCGGGGAATTTCTGACTGAATTGTACAAATATATAAAACTTGATAGTACTAATTCCAGTTTATGATGGGAGTGGCAGTCCGTTTGCTTAATAAACTTCAGGTTAAGTTTTCCATAGATTTTTCATTTGCTGAATGTAAATTTCAAATCTGCTTGCAGGAGGGGTATTGTAATCCTGCATAGTAAATATGCTTGTAGACATTCACTTAAAAATTGCATGCACCTGGTGCTTTGGAGCATGACTAAAACTCTGCTAACTCTATGCACCAATAATAAATTACTTTTCTGAGGTATCTGGTTGTTTTCTAGATATACACTAAAGAAACAAAGTCTAACACTTTCCCTCAATTACTTCTGAGTTTGTAATTAAATACATATGAGAAGAACTGCTTGGTGGATTGGGGTGAATAAAGTCCTAATAAAAACAACTCTAATTTCCTGGCCAGTCCCTGTTTTCCTTCACTCGTGCACCAGTGGCTATTCCAGGAATCATTGCTAGCCAGATCTGCAGCCATGTCCCCTAGGGCTTTGGTCTTGACACATCTTTCAAAATAAAAAGGACAGAAGATGTAGTCAAGCAAATCAGTTACACAGAACCAAGAAAAGTTTTGGAAGAACCACCATGTCCCCATGGGTCTTGCTTCCTGGAACCTTGCTATAGTTATGTACCATGAATAGGCATACAGTGAGGTACAGATTAATTACCACCCTTACTTATTTTAGGATCTCTCTGACTAAATCCCGAGCTTGATTAAAGTGCAAATTCTGCTGTGTACTACTTTAAAGTTATCTTAAACATTTCCATTGCCTTAATGAAGTTGAAATCAAGCCTCTCGATTGGCATCTCCAAGGAAAATGTGGGCACTACAATAAAAATGATGTGGGTGAATCAGTAAGTGTCAGATTGCTGAGTCCATAATAAATAATTATCTCAGCATAATTACTCTATGTGCTGTTTTTCAGGCAAGATGTAAAATCGAGGTCTTATTGTTTCTTGGTAATTAGAACCACATCTCTTGTGTGATTGCACCTTACAAAAAAGTCTCTTTTTTGGAGAATATGGTCTGCTAATAGTATCCAAGCCTGATAAGGTACTATTATACTGATCATTAGAACTGTCTGCCCTATACAATTTTCTCTTCCAACATCTCTGATACTAATTTTTGAATTTTCATTTCAGTTTATATATGTTTTTTGTAGAAGAAGCCCATATGTTGTACTTTCTTTGATACAATTTTTAAGCTTTGTGTATATGAACAGGGTTTTGATATTTCCGCTGCATTAGATTTGATATAATTTTGAGTTCAAAATTCAGTTTCTGGATTTCAAAAGCAACTGGAAGC
The DNA here is from genome assembly GCA_013397095.1 of Sterrhoptilus dennistouni. Classification (NCBI taxonomy): domain Eukaryota; kingdom Metazoa; phylum Chordata; class Aves; order Passeriformes; family Zosteropidae; genus Sterrhoptilus; species Sterrhoptilus dennistouni. The sequence goes on along the minus strand of VWZU01011113.1, from coordinate 448,739 downwards.
ATCCTTGGGATAAAAATACCTGAAAAGTGTTAAACACAAAGACACAGCTTCTCTTTCAGGAAATCCTTGAATAGTAAACTGGTAAAAAATGAGAGAATATTCTTAGGATAAAGTCCTGAATGTTCCCTCTGTTCTTAATTTTTTCCCTCAGTATCTGCTCTTGACCACTGTCAGAACAATACCTGGGGCTCCCATATTTTTTATTTTGTTCAGAATGGCCATGCTTAGTTTTCTGTGTAAAATATTATAACTGCTGAAAAAAAAAATTTCCCACCATTAGGATTTCTCATCAATGCAAGGATGCAAACCTGTTTTTCAAATAAGCATTGAAAATTTAAGTAGATTATTTTCTCTTGAAGCAATGTTACATGGGATATATTTTTTAATATAAATATTCCTGTTCTATTTTATTACCAAAATAGACATCTTATCAAAATGTCTTGCACTTTCTGTAAGTTATGGTGGTTTTTTTGACATTATTCCTTGGCTTGCTCTTGGAGCTATTATGGGAAATTGGATGCAGAATAATAGTTTCTCATGTTCCATCCAACTTTTTCAGCATATCCTCTTTTGCATTTGCTAGGTGCCAATGCAATTATTTTGAGTGGAAGAATCACAGAAAAAAACCACTCTTAATTTAGATGAGACATAGCTAAAAACATTTTCATGCATCTATCCCAGAGACAAAAGTTAAAGCATACTTCTGTGAAGAGCAGTAAGTCTGTCTAATTAAAACTGGATTACTGATCTCATGCTCAGAATCAGATTAAAGAATTACCTTAGGGCACAGTGACAAATTCAGATTTTTCTAAAACTTTTCCTGTCATTATTTAGTGATTGTAACCAGTAAGGGCTGCTTTTGACTTCACCTTTGACTGCCCCTAGATTACGGCTGTGCTGCTTGTCAAAGTGTGACTTTGAGATGAATGTTTCTTTTTCTCTAGCAAAAGTGGAGGAAAACCAGATAGAAAACATGAAACATCCAACTCTGAAGTCAGGCTGAAAACTAAGATGTTGGACATGAAATCTATCTGATGTCTTTCTATCTTTATAATTGGATGTGATAGGAGAGGGTCCCTTTCATGAAAAAAACAGTAGGAGGAAGAGAGCAAAAAAGTGTGAAGATGACTTGGCCATTGCAATGGCAACTAGGAGATGAGAACAAAACCACTAATTACTCCAGGACTGGTATTTGGAGAAAGAAAATCCTCATGCTTGAGCAATGCAAACATCAGAATCTTGGGTGAAAATATGGTGCTATGTTTTCTTTGTGACAGTACATGATGAGGTGGCTTTAAACAAAACAACAGGTTTTTTTATCCTGGCTGAAATTTGGCTGATCAATGGTGAATACAATTTTGAGCTCATCAAGAAGTCATCAAGATCGCTGTGTCTGCTTATGTTATAACTAAGAAGAAAACCAGAGGCACTGGAACAAATGTTTCAGACTGTGGAAAATAACACAGTATGTGTACCCAGGTCTTGAAACTGTTTAAACCATGTTTCAAGAAATGAATAACAAAAAACCAAATCTATTATATATAATATAAACTTCAACATATTTCCATGTGTCTGCTGGGCTGGGTATGGAATTGGGGAATCAGCTCTGGCAGTCAGTGCTGGCCTGCAGTCAAATACCTGTGGGACTCAGGTGCACCCTGTGCTGCTCAAATTGTGAGACCTGGGCTTGTCATGAGACAATTCTTTATTCTCAAAATAAAGAGATATGTCATGTGCTTGGAGAGGTTCAAAAAAAGGCAGTTCTCAAGAAGGAGACCAAAGTATGTTTTTGTTCTGTGTTTGCCAAGTGCATTTACACATGGAGAACTTGGCTGCCACTTGTGCAGACTTCCCTTGGAAGAATTTCCCATCTGTCATGATCACATGCACAAAAACCCTGGAGATTCCACCCTCATCCCTGAAATGGAATGTCTCTTTGTCTCTTACAGCTTTCAGCATGACTTTTATTAAAGAGACAGAGAGGAGAGGAAAAAATGCAGACAAGGTGCTTTCTAGCATTTCATATCAAGAGCTGCAGCTATCAAGATCACAAATGCCTCAGATGGCAAAGAGAAAGGGATTCAGTTTCACCTTAACTCTTTATTTCCACTAACAACCTCCCCTTTATCTGCAGCACTATAAGATCCATCAGCTGCTTCATCCAAGCCTACTAAGAATTAAGTCCCTTTATATGTGGAGAACAGTGAAATAAAGTGAAGCTAGGAATTCTTGACACTGTTTTCTCCTATACTTAGAGCTGCATATGAAATGCCAGCCACCTTCTTCAAAAAAGTATCAGAAAATACTTTCCAATATGATTAGAACAACATTCTTATAATACATCGCTCACACCAACAGCAATATGGGAAAAAAAATCACTGAAAACGTATATGAGAGGACGGGCGTCCTAATCCTGATCAGTGAGGTTGTGGGGGAGATATGTGCCTCTCTTATGTCTTCTTTTTTCAAAACTGTAATTATTTTGCAAATAGGCCACTCTCTTATATAATGGTTGTGATTTTCAGAAGACAATCTTTGGACAGCACTTTATAATTTCTACAAGACTTATATCTGATGAATCAGATGTTAGGATAACTGGATAATTTGAACAAATGGGATCTTTCTTTAATAGAATTTCCTTGACTAAAATTTCTGCTTCACATATGATGTGAAAGGAAGTTGCATATTCAGAAAATTGAGTGGCAAGACCTTCTTAAAAGACTGGCTGTTGTGCCTATCACTGACAGTGAAAGTCGGAAATTTCTGTTGTATTTTAGTTATATTTTGGTGATAGGGACATTTAAAATTACCTTTAAGTATATTGGAGGTAAGTCTAGCTCATATTTTTCAGAAGAATGCTTTGGCTTCTCCTGCCTACTCTCCACTCCTAACTCTACACAAGCCATGTCTCTCACGGCACTGGAAACAACAGGTTAGCACATTTTCTGTGAAGAAGTATTGAACTTCTGCCCATTAACTGGGTTTCTTCAACTCTCCTGCCTGACACCACACAGTGTGCCAAGCTGTGGCTGGGCTGACAAGGCTTTGCTGTGTCTCACTATAATAAAAAGCACCATCAGCTGGTGCAGTGAAAAAGATATATCTTTATTAGGGACAAAGAAAACAAGTTATTCACAGGAAAATGATCCATAATTGCTTGTGATTGAAGTCTTTAAGAATTACTTGTAGGAGAAAAAAGGAATTGCATAATAAATTTAACTCCCTGGTTTGTTCTCAGAACCTGAGTGAATTGGGGCAAAACTATCCTGTGAGCCAAAACACACAAATGCTGATCATGCTCTTCAGCAGGCCTCTTCAATGTGTTTTTACTGAATTGAATGCTGCCATTAATTCACTCTGTAATGGAAGAAAAAGAAGGTGGTAACCTTTGGAAAGTATTCTTTTATCAGACAAGACAGAAGACAAAATGAATTGGAATTTTTTTTTTAAGATCTCTCCCCTCACCAGTCCAAAAAATGAATACAGATCTAATGATATTTTTTGAAAAATGAAAAATTACAGGCACAAGAAATTATTCTCAGCTTACCAGAACCAGGCCTATGACAGAGAACATCACTGTGTCCTTCTCCACATCCCTTTTCAATGTATTTTGGTAGTTGCTGTACTCTGCTATCCAGCATCCATGCTTCACCACAGGGGTGTCTGCAGTTCTGTTTTGGCTGAGGAATTAATGGTTTGCAGGTATAAGAGACAAATGGACAAAATGACAAAAAGGCAAGATAAATCTTGTGGTGCCCTCTGATCGCCAAGGTCTGCTGTCTGCCAGCAGTAACCCCATGAAGAATGCAGATGCACACACATGAATACACACTGTCAGTCTCCCTCTCCTTCCCTGCAGTTGGCTTTGCCATGCCACCTGTGCTCATACCACAGAAAGATATTCCTTATTCCTAGGCTTGCTGGAAGGAGGGGAATGAGGGATGGAAAAGGAGATTGCTGTCAGGATGCAGGGGCAGAAGGGTTCTGTCAGGAAACTTCCCCACAATGACTGTCTCACTGTGCCCACCCCATGTCAGGGGGTCACAGGATAATATTGGTAATTGCACAGGATATGTCCCTTTGTGTGTCTGATGGACAAACAGCCAGGGTAGTTGCCTATCCACATATTATATACACAGTGACTGATAGATTTCTCATGAGAATTAAGACTCTGGACAGAGAAGGATTAGAGACAAAATTTCATATATATTTGTCCATACAGTTATAGATGTAAAAGGTTGATGACTTCTTGTTTTGGGTGCCAGAAGAGCTTATTATGGTCACAGACCTGAGGTTATATCATGTTTCTATTCTATTATCCCAGTTTTAATGTCTAATAACATTCAGAAACTTTTCTCTGATCCAGAAGTTGTTTCTGTCCAAACATAACTTTATTTGTAAACTTTGAAAAAGAATAGTTCTTGGATTTTATTTTTCCCCTTCCCCAAAATTATTCAGGTCTGTGCTTTGATCATAGGCTGCTGAGCAAAGGATTTGAGTTAGATTAAATCCACCTGCTTTCTGTCAGAGTATGCCCAAGGATCATGTATGCCAAGGCATCAGCAACTCTTCTGTTAAAATAGGATCCAAGCTATATATATCAGGACTTCATTTCTGTACAGTAACAGAGTGTAGGACAAAAAATATCTCTGCCAGAGAAAGTGAAAGAAGTGAGGTCAGTATGAGAAAAAACAGGGAATGTGGGTGAAGAAGGAAAGTGTGGTGTGCTGTACCTAGGAATTCTGAGAAAGAATGTGAGGGAGGACAAAGGGGTGAATTATGTATATCTCTGACCAAAAAGGCATTACTATGTTTCAGTTGCTTCTCTTTTTTCTCAACATCCTTTGGCAGTTGCTTTGCCTTCTGGTGAGACCCATGGCCCTATTTTGTTTCTGTGAATGTTTTCTGTCAGCTTATGGTGAATGTTTCTTGCACTCATTGACTGAGTTCCTTGCAGTATATCTCCAAGGGCTGCACGGGTGACACGTAACTGTGTGTTTTCTCTAGGCTACCAGCATCACTCTCAGTGACTCAGGGAAGAGGACTTTTGTTTAACTGCTCTCTCTCTTGTGCAGTGTTACTTGGAATGTAATTGCAAATTTGTATTTACTCTTTCTTTTTTTTAACTGAAAAGGGGGCAGATAATGATCCATGATGCTACACAATCTCCAGTAAGAACAGACAAGGCTGAGACATTTCAAGTTTTTTTTCTGCAAGTACTTCTTGTCTGCCATTTCCTGTTAGTGTCCTTCTTCTTTACCAAATGTTGCACTCGCTGTTTTGCAAGGTGAATATTTTAACTCCTGCACTGCCCAGGGCATTCCTTCTGTTGCTGGCTCAAGTTTGCTTAGGGTTTTAATGGCTTAGATTAAAACCTTTCTGAATATTTTCTCACTTGTATGAATGGGTTTTTCACTGTTTATGAGTATTGTGTCATTCCTGAAATGACACAATCTTTTTCTAAAATGTGTTTTTATTTCCTATCATCAACTTGGTGTGGCCACTCAAACCATGTACATTTTGTCCTTATTATCTGACTAATCTCAACACCTCTACCAATTCACTCTAGTCTAGAGGTTATACAAGCCCTAGGGCTAACATTTTCAGCCTCATATTTGGAATCAGGACCATAAGAACATCTTTGCTTGAGCTTCTAACCACCACCTGTAGATAATTTTTCTATTTCTCTGGTAACTTTTTATGCATTGCAAATGATTTGGAGCCTATGAAGAAGAGACATCATTGTGAAATATGATATTACAGATTATATACTTGTCAAAATTTAAGTCCTACATTACATTATTGTCTTTAATAAAGGAAGAAGAAAGTTATTTTTGAGTTACGAAGTTATTCCCAAAGTCTCAGTAAGTTGGTGGGTTCTTTTGTTTTGTTTTGTTTTTTGTTTTTTGTTTTTGTTAGCCAATACTGCAGAATCTGAGGATATGAAATTGCTTCCCCTTAAACCCTCCCCCTGCCCCCCAAAGAGATCAAACAGTGGAAACTGGGACCTATGGATACTCCAAACATTTGCCAACAAGCACATTCAAAGAAAGAAGGAGCACCACCTAACAGTCTTTTTAGATTGCTCTTTATCAGGGTCTTCTTATCTCAAGGAGTGTAAGACACTGCACCCAGGGGTATGTGAAAGCAGGTGCCTCTTGACCAATCTCACCTCCTTATACCCATTTGGTGGATGAGGGGAAGACTGTGGATGTTGTCTACCTAGATTTTAGTAGTCTTTGACACTGTCTCCCACATAATTCTCAAGCAGAAATTAGCTGCTCATGACATGGATAGGTGTGGTCTTCCCTGGGTGAAAAAGCAGCTGGATGTCTCAGCTTGAGGGTAGTGGTAAATGGAGTTAAATGCAGTTGGTGACTGGTCACTAAGGGTGTTCCCAAAGGCTCCCAATATATTGGAGCCAGTCCTGTATAATATCTTTTATTGATAATACAGATGAAGGGGTCAAGGGCACTCTTGGGGAGTTTGCAGATGACAGCAAGTTGGCAGGATGGAAGTACATGGAAGTGGGAGGGATCTGGATGGGCTGGATCAATGGGACAAGGGCAATTGTATGTGGTTCAAGAAGGCAAAGTGCTGAGTCCTGCACTTGGGTCATGACAACCCCATGCAACACTACAGGCTGGGGAAAGAGTGGCTGGGAAGCTGCCCAGAGGAAAAAGAATCTGGGGGTGCTGGTTGGCAGCCAGCTGGAAGTGAGCCAGGGTGTGCCCAAGTGGCCAAGAAGATCAATGACATCCTGGCTTGTATGAAAAATAGTATGGCCAGCAGGACTAGAGAAGGTACTTTAACCTCCTTGGCACTGGTGAGACCCCATCTTGAGTGCTGTGTCCAGTTCTGGGTCCCTCATTAAAGAAAAATGTGCTGAAATGTGTCCAGAGAAGGGCAACAGAACTAATGAAGGGTCTCGAACATGAGTCTGATGTGGAGTGGCTGAGGGAGCTGGGGTTTAGCCTGAGAAAAAGGAGGTTCAGGGGAGACCTTACCACTCTCTAGGGTACCATTCCTCATAGGAGGCTGTAGCCAGGTGGGGTTGGTCTCTTCTTCCAGGTTAAAAGTGACAAGATGAGAAGAAATGGCTTCAAGTCATGCAGGGGAAGTTTAGATTGGGTAATAGGGAAAATTTCTTCACCAAAAAGGTTGTCAAGCACTGGAACAGGCTGTCCAGGGAAGAGGTTGAGTCACCATCCCTGGAGGCATTTGAAAGACATGTAGGTGTGGTGCTAAGGATTGTGGTTTAGTGATGGACTTGGCAGTGCTTGGGTAATATTTAGACTTGATCTTGGAGGTACTTTCAAACCTAAATGATTCTGTGATTGTCTATGCTATTGTCTCCTGGAAAAGTTAGCTCTAATAAGCAGCATTTTAAACAATACCTTCCAGAGTCTGAGTGCCTTTAATATTGGGATCATAACAGGCCTCTACATTTTGTTGCAAAACTTCAGTAAGAAGCAGAATTGCTATGAATGGTGAATATTTTCTATGTATAGATCTCACTGTAGGTGCATCACAATGACATTCAATAAGACTTTATTGATAAGGCCAAAATACGGCTCAAACCCTGCCTGTGCTGAATCTAGAAACAACAAGTTTGGGAGAGTTAACTTCCTCAAGAATACAAGAATGAATTTGTAAGTAACTTAACATATGAGAATCAAAGCCTCCAAAAATCAGACTAGGTAAGATTTTTTATGTATATTTAAAAGGAGAAATAAATAAAAATTTGGTGTCCTTTCAAAGATATCAGGTATTATTGTACAGTATGATAATAGAACATAGCAAGAAATATTTACTAATGAAGCTTCATGCTTTTTTTACAGTTCATGATCAAACATGACAAAATGGTCCTTAGGAGCATCAGACCATTTGCAGACCAACTGACAAGGAAAAGAGAAGTTTTAGATGTGATAAAGACACCTTTCACATCAACAGAAGCGATATGAAGAGCTCAAGAGAGACCCCTCCTGAACATATAAAGGCACAGAGGTCTAGAGAGCCACAATTCAGGCACTTCATAACCTGGAATAAGTTCAGTGTATAGCAAACAACAGTGCTGTAGGTCAAACAGTGCAAAAACTTAGTTGTCTCCCAATAATCTCCAATCATCATAAATCCCATGGAAAATACAACTTCCACTGAACTTTTGGTTTGTGCACACTAATTCTCTGGAGCGATTCATGGGATGAATTCATCTGATCTGCTTGCAGTACTCTGAAAAACCAAAGACACTGGTTGGGAAAAATCAAGGCTTTTGAAGATGGTAAATTTGGATGAAACCAAGTATGTGATAAAAGAACTGGAGACCTGACTGCAGAGCCTGTTGCCTGCACTTACATGCTGTAAACAAACATATATGTACACAACAGTGCCCTGCTTTGCCCATTAGCTTGGAGCTACTCCTGTAGAATACAAAAATGGGCTTGCTTTTCATTAAAAACAAGGTATGTGCATTTCAGATATTGAAAAAGTCAACTAGAAAAATCTCTAGAGATAGAAAGTCAGTTGTGGTGTGTGGCTTGCCATAGCATCAGGATCAGGTACCACTACCAGTTATGAGAGTAGCTCTGCTAATGGAGATGTGACTCATACAGTTCAGTGCAGCTCAGGAACAGCAATCAGTGACCTGAGTAACAAGTGGTCTTAGGGGAGGGTCAGAATCGTTGACCAACAAGATTATGGGCAGCAGTAGCGGAGAATCTTTATTGTTACAGCTCCTTGTGTTTCAAGTGAGATTTTTAGTTCAGTGTGGCTGCACTATGGAATACCAATTTTTCCTTGTTTTACTTCTGCAGAAGTGAAAATGTGACAAAGGAGAACGCAACCACATGAGGGAAATGTCTCTGCCTCAGCATTCACTGGGAATATCTTCAAAAAGTTGTTCTCAGAAACACCAACAAGAGACCAGCTGGTGCTGACTGCATGTGACAACCTCCCCAAGTTGAGATAGAGCAGTCACACAACATAAAACTCCCTGACAGTTAATCATCCATTACCAAGTTCTTGTTGGCCTTCAGCCATGCTTTTTTTTTTCCTTCACGGGTTTATTTTAGGACTACAGGAACCTATGTTTCTCTCTAATCAGATCTCTGTATCCAGGTGCTCTGGAAGTGCTTGGACTTCAAAAGATGGAAGACTGGAGGAAACACAGTCAGAGAGCCTCTGACAAACAGAGTATATATTGATGCTGAAAAGAGAATAAACACATGAACATCCAGGACAGAGATGTGACTAAGCAGCCAGTGAAAAGTAGAGGGGAAAAAAATTCCTAGAATACTCATTTTATTGTTCTTTTGTGCATCTAGCAGAGTTGTTATGGGTCTAAATCTTAGATTCAGAAAAACAGAGCCTACTCTTTAAAGCAGCACATTGGGAACCTAGCATGCAGAAAAACTAGCAGTGAGAAATGTCAGTAAAAAGAAAACTCAGTGGTTGGAGGGACATGAAAGAGATCTACAAATATTCAGGTAAGTTCTACATATTTTAATAAGTTTTGTTACATTCCTTGTAAAGGAGCAACTTGCAGCAAAGAAGGAATTTACCACAGGAGCCTCAACTTAGTGCAATGTCTATCTGTCCAGTGGGTAGGTGTGACTGTAAACAAGAGACCTGTGACCAGTGATAATACAGATGTGCATTTGAGCAGTGATTTGAGGCTGAAGTTAGGACATGAGCATGCACACTATTTGGAAACACCACATAAACACTTGAATGTGTGGATTCCTATGGGTTAAAGGTATGAAAAAGTGTTATTAAAGCTGTTTGAATTGGTAGGAGCTGTAATGTTCAATGTCGGCAGCAGGAATAAGTACTAATATTTTAGAGTTCTGTGCAGTTTTATGTTCACTTACTGTTATCTGAGTTAAACTCTGAGTGTTCTGGTGTTAGTACTTGTGTTGCCACTTTAAATCATATTCTTCCTTGAAATTCAAGAGTTTATGAGTCTTAAAGTATCCTTATTGATGTTTGTCTTTCCTCTATGGTCTAGTGTCATAGTTCATGTGGCTACAAGACTGGATGCAGTAATAGTGCATTTAGGTAAGTAGCTATGTATTTCTTCACTTAAACTTACTTTGATGACTGCTTGATGCCTTGTTTTTGGAAAATAAAATAAATGGTGTAGTGTATTCAAATGTTGTTTCCAAATTTTTACATGAGGATACAGCTTTTAGAACTCCTATCAGCATGTTTGATATTAAGATAGAATACATTCATTACAAACAAGAGCTCCATTGATTCAGATTAAATAGTGGTGAGTGGTGTGTCCTGCATCTCGCTATGATCTTGGCAGAAATATGAATGAAATGGCATTTGAGAATTGTCACAGAACAACAGCCATGCACTTTTGAATATTTCCTTAATTAATTGTGAATTTTAAAATAGATCAGTTGCTGTGTTTCTAAGAGTGGAATTGTCCCCCAAGACATCACAGGAGGATCATCTCTGTGTGCAGTCTAAGCTCACAGAGTAAACAGAAGTTGCTCCTGTCTCCTAAGATTGTTTCTGCCCTTTTTTTTCTCACGAGGACATTGTTGCTTTTTATTCCTTCTGTTCTGCCTTTCAATGACATATACAAAGAGCAATTCCTGGTAATCAGGAGTCCACAGCTTCTGGCTACAGCAGAGGCTTAAAAGTTGTCAGAAAATCAAATCCCGTTTTTGTAAAAGTGACGATAGCTATCAGGACAAACACAAACTCTGGGGAATCAGCAGCATTCCTGGAATTGTGGCACCTTGTGCACAGAAAGACAGAACCAGGAAGCTTTTCTGATGGCACCAGAGCCAGCAACAGCTGGCAGGTCTGTGGAGCAAACTCTGGAGATGGATGCCAGCAACAACTAATTGCCTTCTGGAAATAAAAAGGGGCAGCAAAAGGGGAGTAGGATCCTAGAAAACCACTTCAGGTCTTAAAAATGGTTTGATTCAGTTGGAGAATCTTGCTAGTCCATTTCCTTGAATTATTTCTTCTGCTATCACTTAGAGAAATTCAAGGAGGATGACTCAATCCTCCAGCATCTTACATGTGTCTTAGTCATTGTCAATCACAAAAAAGTTACAGTCTGCTTCTCATGCTGAATTGAAACACTTCCTGAGAGAATAGGCATACTTGATGCAATGCTGAGTCACTCTCAGCTGCTCACCATTATTAGGTATTCAGCACTGCTAAATTGATACAATTAATTTTCCTGAAGTCCTATATAAGTGCCTTTATCCTCCTGACGTCCCAATATTATTTCTATTCTTTTTTATTGTGGTAGTCAGTTTGCTGCTAAGACGTATTTCTTTTCTTTTTATTATTTTTATTTCTATTTTATTAGTCAGTTTGTTGTGAAAACAAAGACAAGCCAGCTTTTGCTCTTGCTTTTGTGTTTGAATCTCACAGAGCAATTTTTTTATTCTCATTTTCTCCACTTATTTATGAATCACTGAATCTTTCAGAATATGAATCTGTAGAACATGATGCTCTTAGGTATAAAGTGAGACGATAAAACCTCTTAGCCACTTCCTGAAAAGTCATAGAAAAAGACCCACTGGAGAGGCTGACCTACATACCGGATAGCATCCCTTAAACAAAACAAAATAGTTTGGATATTTTCTAAGAATTATTGAGGCAGATATTATCATTGAAGGCAGGACAAACAGGTATAGTCCAGAATGCTTTCCATTTAACATTTTATTCTTCAGTTCACTTGGCCAACACGAAGTGCTCAAAGGTTATGACACTTACCCCCCTGATTAACACAAAACTATATTTTGTTTTCTTTTTAAATGCCTGTTTCATATGATTTTTGGGCATGGGTGATTTAAGCTATAAAACAGTTTGAAAAAAGCCATATTTAAAAATAGCTTGTAACTCATTCCTCTGGAGAAAAGCATGGTCATGGTAAGTGTTCTCTCCAAGTGGGAAGAACTGGATGAGGCAGGTACCTTGATCCTGGAGTTCAAGATACTGTGATTCTGCCTGGTAAAAGCAGAAAGCAAGTTTAAGAAAGGAATAGTTATGATGACTTTTTGGATCTGTCTTAGCTTATCTCACCTGTCGGTCCGATGTACCAGGAGAGACTCATTTCTTGGAAAGCATATACCAAAAGGTGGCTGGCTTAATTTTCTAAATCAGAATGTACTCCATATACATTCACAGTGTAGGGATTACAGATGTTAAAGTCCACCACAGAGGGTTTCTTGGGAAAACAGGTTTTGTGTTTTGCACTCCATGAACAAACTTTCCAGACCTCTCTCCTTTAAAGTACAAGTCAAACAACTCCCCTTTTTCTCCCTCTGAAAAAAAATCACTGTTAAACCATGGAAAACTATTTTTAAGTCCTTAACAAGGTAGACAACTTGCACTCTTTCCTACTGCATTTCACACGAATGAAAAAAACGTTCCTGCACTTTGGGAAATGTTAATGGCAAAAAGAGGCTTTCCAGATTTTAAGCTCTCTAAGACACAACAGAAATACACTTTCCAAAAGAGAGAGAAACATTACTGCCCTGTAACTGCTACTGTAAAATTACCTCTTCTCCAGGAATATCACTTTCCTTTCCTCTCTCAGCCCATTCATTTTCCTCAGTATGCTTCCTTGACCTCCATTTCTGTGGCTTGAACACTGCAAATTTCAAGGTCTAGCCTAAAATAAAGATGGAGCTGACAACATGACTAATGAAATAGAAACCGAATTTTTCTTATAGATGATGCAGAATTTGTTTTTAAGAGTCTTTGTTTAGAAGCTTGACTCAACACAGGCAGTGAGCATCAGTAATTCCAAGAAATGGCGTAATGTGTATTGCAAAAAGGATCCTAGATAGGACAGTAGTTTTATTCTACATAGATTGTCACGATCTGTTCAGACTAATAAAGAAATAAATGATGTGAAAGCACCAATCTTTTTGAGTAGAGCTTCTCCTCAACACCTTTTGTGTGGCTAATGCTGTGCCAGGAATGTTTGTTTGTGTGGGACTTTCCCCATGTCATATTGTGGATTGCAGGACCTTTGATATCTTCTCTTAATTCACTTTAGAAGATAAACAGGAGTGGATGTCAATGTAAGTAATCTGAATTGAAAAGACCCTCAGCCTCATCACTTTCCCTAGTGAAGATAGACAGTTATTGCTGTGATTTCCTATTTATTTTATTAGAAAAAATACTAAAATTTTGATTGTTTAGGAAGCTTTTTATAACAAGCTTTGGACAGCGGAGGCCTTTAAATATTTTTAATGAGAATCTTGCCTTGAGCATATTAAATTAACTGAATTGCACTTAATTAGGTCATCAGAACTTGCTAATCTTTTTATACTTTAGAGACAGATTTAAAATGCAGTAAGTGTGAATCCACAGTTCTTTTAGGAAAATTGTTAAGGTCTGTAAACTTTTAGACATATCTGTACTGCACAAAACTTGAATCCGGTCTTGATCTCTAGATTTTCTTGTTCTCAGCAGTCTAATTTTTTTGCCAAGGAAGGCTGTTGCTTTTGTAGAAAATTAAGCTGTTTTTGAAATGGATGAACACCCAGTGGTTACCAAAGGAAGAATGTCAGTAGCTGTTTGTGGCCTGTTTGCTTTAGGCAGGAGGGATTTTTACAACTTAAACCCTCTTACAGCACTATGATTTGTCTATATAAGGTAGTACATGTCCTCATAAAAGTTATGTAAGGCCCCCAAAAGTACCAGCCCATTGTGATTCCAAGTTTCATGTAAATTGGATTCTTGGTGTAAAAGTGCACATTTTCATTCTATGGCAAAAGGCCATTAATATGTGTTGAGTTTTTAAAAATGAATTAAATAATTGAAGTTCACACTCTCTGGACCCTCATTTTACTATATTAAATAACATTTGGAAGTTCAACTATGCTAGTGTTGGATCCCAGGCATCACCTTTCTGTCAATGTGTAGAAGCCAAATTTCCCTGTTTCTTTGCTGGAAGTTCTGCATTATTAGATATCCTGAGAAAAGCTCAATAAATTTTCCTCCTTTTGGTTTTTCTGCTTTGGTACTTCGTTATCAAAACTTCAAATTAAGAAGATAAAAAAAATCGATTTCTTCAACAAATTCATGGACTACTGAAGGTCTTTGTTCCATATCTGTGCTGACACCTTGAGGGTAACCAAAGCCATGTGCTCTAAATTTAGAAACCTAGAGAACTAACTCATGTTCATGGTCTGTCCATTTATCAAAAGAAACAGAAACAAAATCCTTATGAGACGCAGGAAAAATTAAATGGAGGCTCACATTGCCTTGTGTGCTCAGGTGCTGATTTTTAGCCATACCAAGGGCGGGCTTGTAAAACTAGTTGTGCTCCTCTAAAAACAGGCAGTGGAGGGAGAATTGCCGCTGATTATATTCCTCATTTGGTGAAGGAAGTCTGGATTCGGTTTCTTGCTCTGCCATGACCCCAAAAACTTCAGTGATCCTAGAAAGATCTTTTTCTTGAAGATCCAAAGTATTTGGATAGCCAAAGTATTTTCCTCCGCAGATGCAAATGTCTTCTCATTATCTTCTTTGTTCTAACATAAATTCATCATAAAACTGTATTCTGACACGCACTTTAGAAACTTTTTTTTTTTTCATGTAAGCACTGTAGATAGGCAAAATGAAATTGCTTTGTGGATTGAATTTTTCTAGTGCCCAGACAAGAACATAGAGTCCTATATGCCTTTATAATTTTGCGAAGTCTGTGTGTAGTATAGGCAAAATTGCAGCCTCTCCACTTAATGTGAAACAGGAATTGTTCTCCAGCTAATCCCTCGAAAGGGGCAGAGGAGAAATGACAGCATCAGGATGAGACCTTGCCACCAGACTTTCTTGGCTGCCTGCAGGGAGAATTGTGCTACAACAATTCTGTATGGGATTTGTGCTTCTCCTTTCCTAACTGGAAATTGTAGGTTCTCCTGGGTTGGTAAGGTTCCTGTTTCCTGCATTGAATGTCCACAAAATTTAGATACAATTTGGGCCTTCGGTTTCCTTTGAAAAGGAGAATATTACTCATATACGAATATCTAGATAGAATGAGCTTCTTTCTGCATATATATGAGTTGCATTTATATGCAATGCATATTGCATATACATACCAATATGTATTTATACCTCTGTGGGTTGTAACTGCAAAAGATCGTGATTTTCTTTTTGCTATATCCGGACATGTTGATTTGCAATGAGCTATGTCTGAAATCTTATTCTGATAGTCATTTACAGGTATCCACAGTTTGTCCTGCTTATGAGACAAAATTTTGTAGGTATTTTAGACCCTCAGGAACCTGCAGATACCAAAGTCTCATATTGACTCTGGAGAGTGCCCTGGAGCACTTCAAAACAAGGACTAGCCAGTCCAGCTGGGGCATGCAAGGTAGTGTAGAAATTTTATTCATTGAAATTTTATTCAGTGGTGATCTGTTAAGTGACCATGAAGGTTGTCCTTTTCCTCCCCACAATACCACTCTCAGTGCTTTACCTTCCCAAGTTAACATTGCTGCTCTGTGCTGAGGTTGAATGAGCTTATGTTGGAGTGAGCTGCTTAGAGACTGTAACAAGAGAAATGAGAGAGCCATGCCACTCTCTCCACCTGTTTGAAACTGCAACTAATACTCCTGGTTTACAATGCTATTACAGCCCTGGTCTTTCTTCAGGTAATGCATCCACCATCCCTGGACTGCAGTGTGGTTTTTGTTCTGTTTCTGCTAAAAAGAATATAATTATCAGAATGAAAACAATGCATCAAACCTCACCAAAAATTAAATATTGTTCTCCTTTATCACACTCAGAAATTTCAGTAAAATGAAGACTATATGACTCTTTTGCGTACCATCAGCTGGAGCCATCATGAGAACAACATGTTGTTTGCTGTTTTGTCAGACTTGCAAGCTGTTGCAGAAGTTCCACTTATTTTTGGTCCTTAGGGAGCTTTAACATATCTGCATTAGAGAAGAAGACACTGTGACACAGTTTCAGTTTGTTTGCCCACTGACATGTTTTCAGGAACTGAACAAAAAGTAAAAAAGACCATCCACTGTTGGGTCTCTTTCTTCTGCTTTTTATTTGTGTATCACAAAATCACAGTGCCCTTGTGATAAATAAAGGGCTCAATAAAACTCCATCTAGTGTGCCATTCTTCAACAATCAACATTCATTCCTAACACATCTGCTTGGATTTGGCATTAATCCCTCTCTGCTTCATCTGTTTTTATCAATGTTTCAGAAATTTGTGTCACCCAGTCTCATACTCTAGCATGTCTGCACAATTGACTTGATAATCTGAAACTTTTAGGAAAAATCAGCTATGAAATAAAATAACATAGATATATTTAGATCTGACAAATGCACTGTGACTAATTGTGCATGTTGGTGTAGTCATGTCATTTTATACCCTAAATTTCCTAGTGCCCATTTAGAAGAAAATCTAAAATCTACATTGTAATGAAAGAAGACTTCCTAAGAAGAATAGTCAAAAATTTTAAATTTTTTGCAGCAGCATTTAAATCTATGTTTGCAACACTGCAATAGGGATAGATAGACTAAAGCAGAGCTAATGCAAGTCCAGGAACATTTCCCCTCCTCTCTGGCACATGGAGATTTCCTAGTCCCCTCCCCTCACTATATACTCTTTAAATTTTCCTGAAGTGCAGCTTGTGTTTATATTAGTACATGGTGGTCCATCCAAATGCTTCACTAGCAAAGCAAATATGCTTTTACCTCCAGAACATATACCTGATTATTCACTTCTTTCCTCTTCTCCTTTAAGTTCTTGTAAGGAAATTTCCTCGAGAATGTAAGAGTTATCTACTACCCCATTCAGTCAAGCTAAAATGATATCCATGAATATTTCTCCAGTGCAGGTCTAAAGTCCTGAACTACTCTCTTCTGCAGATGTACTTGAATGTCACAGAGAGAGCAACAGGAATTATCTCAGAATATGAACAGATTCTCTCAACCAGGTCTGTAGAATTCTTTGCCTTTTTATTTCTCATTCTCTTCTGAAGATCAGCTGAAGTTGGTATGATTAAAAGATTAATGTTTCAGACCGCTGCAAAGTATGGAAGACTGAACATTAGGTAGTAGCATCCTTAACAAAAATAACGATATTTGTTAGCTAGTCTCTTAAGGCTAAAATAAATTTTCTATATACATAGCAATGTTAAAATACCTTAATAAAATAAAGCATTTAGAGGATTTACACAAGTAAGAGATATAGTCGGGATGTGACAGGCACTTTCACGATATATAATTTCTACATTATTTCCGCATTTGTGCTGATGGTCTACCTGCTTGTTATAGCACAATAAACCTAACTGCCGTGGTGGTTTGTGATAACAAGGGGAAGAATAAGAACTGAGAAACAATAATAAGAAAAAATAATTAGAATTCTGGGCTTGTGTTTTTGCTTTTGTTATTATTTGGTTTGATTTCTTTTCTATAAAGTTTTCCTTAATGTTTTTGCATTTCTGAATGCTTCACCCACCACAAGTCTTGCTTTTAAAAAGGCCCCCCTTAAAAGTTTCCTAAGCTTCTCATTTACATGGAGACAACAGATCGGGGAGGGCAGACGTCTCAGTGAAGCACAGACCCTCCCTTCTGTGACAGCAGCCTGATATACTGCCCCAGCTTGGAAAATCTTCTCTCTGTGACTGATTCTTTCTTTACCATGAATCAAAAATATAGTCTTCTGAAATCATGTTGGGTCATCCCTGGAGCTGTGGGGAAAAATAATTTCCAAGTCATTTTCTCTACACCATCAACAATGAACAGTAACACTTTACAAAAATGTGAAGTGATTAGGATTTCAAATTAATGGATTTCCTACCTCAAAGTGGACTTCTGCTTCTAGCTTTTGATATAACTGTTTTATTATCAAGCTTCTGACTGCTCAATACAGTTATAATCTCAGATTGGATCCTGGCAGAGACCTGTTAATTTTATTAATGATTGAATAACTAATGAGAAAATGCTGTAGAACTTGCAGATTTTTAAATAATTCACATTTACCTTAGAAGACTTATGCCCTCTTTTTCTGATTGCAGGCAGAATATACTTCAGCTGAAACATTTTCCTACTGATTTGATTTCTATACAATATCTTTTTCTGCTGCCCTGGAAATCAAATACATGGATGACACAATAGGCCCCCTTCAAACTGTGCAGAGCACAGCACAATCTGCTTCATTTCAAGCCAAGATGGCCCAATTGAAGTAAATCATAGAGTCATTCAATTTATTGCTATTAATAAAATTAGTTACCTGCAGCATCATCCTGGATGAAGTCTAGTGGTTGAAACAATGTTGGAACAGTGCTATCAGCACATGAAATATAGAGAACCTGGTGTCTCCCTTAGGTGCTTGAAGTGCCACATCTCTTGAGTATACCTTTCCTTTCATTCTGAACCAAATATGAAAAGACAATAAAATCCTTTTTAAAAAGGAGATATTTTGTCTCCCTAGCAAAATTTTATATCTTTCCATTCTTTTCAGATATTGAAAATGACAAAATTGCAGTGAGAAAATTGAAAGATTTACATCAAAATTTTTCAGACCCAAAGGACTTGACAAAAGGAAATTATACTTTTTCTTTTGTGGTCCAAACTCTATCTATTATATCAGATTATACAAACCTACAAAAATAGATCCACAGAAAATGGTGGGATTTAACTAGTATATGACTTCTGTTTACCCAGAGTAATCGTGACTTCTATCCCTATGTTGTTTTGCAAGCAAAAAAAGATTGTGACTTTCTCCTACCTAATTTTCTGTAAATAACAGGAAAGAGAGAAACATTTTGCAGTTTTCTATTTCTTATGATGACAATTCCATTAGCAGTTTTGTTTTTCTTCAGAGGCTACATGCAGTGCAATCATGACGTCATCTCCTGTAATGGTAACAACTTAATGTAGAGCTCAGCTAATTCTCACTCAGTGATGTAAAATTTACATTCATGTTGGTGAGAACAGAATTTGTCCAATCTCGAGTAGTACTGAAGTTCTTTTCTCTTATTAGCTGTTTCACCTTATATGGCAGGAGATGCTTTTGTGCCACTAACAGAGGCCATTTCACTGGATATGAATAACTTGAGCAGTGCCATGCTAAAGGTGTTAGCATTAAGAAGGCCTGTCAGATGATTTAGTTCAAAGCAATGTAGCAGAAATGTCAAGTGTATATATGAACAACACAGACCTGAAAAGTGAACTGATGATGCAGACATCACCAAAATAGTTTCAATGAACTTATTTAATGCATGGGTGACCCTCAGGGTCAGATTGCAAAACCAGCATTGATTTCTGGGAAAAAAAGCTTGATTTTCATTTTACTTATTGTTGCAATTCTGTGTGAACAGGTTGCTTTTCAATACTACACATGAAAAAAAAAATAGTGGTTCTGCTGAAGAAAGTTGCTGTATCATTAATTTTGGTTAATTGACCAATCTTCTAAAAAGTCATGGATCCAGTAATGGAATGAAAACAGTCAGTGAGTTCATGGAAGTCTGAAATATCGTGAGAAGCAGGCACCACTTTGATTGGGGCCCTAATTTATGCATATCTCATTGCTGATCTAGGCCAAGATCCTTTTTCTGACTGCTCATGACACTAGTTGGAATTGGCTAATCAATGCAGTTTTGGTTCATTCTTGAACCACAAAGACAAAGAGATTAAAAACTTAGGCCAGAATATTCCAAAGTAATATTCTTCATGGAAAGGGAAAAAAAAACCAAGGGAACAAAGATCAAAAAGAAGTATAACTAATTTTTATTTTGCATTTTCCTGAAATATTTCAGGGAACACCAAATTAAAAGTTGTGCACTGTTTTCAACTTATTTATACCTAAAGGAAAAGAAATTCTAAAACAAATAGTTGCATTAAAATTCAGACCAATTAAACAAAGTTCTTTTTGAATAAGCA
Organism: Sterrhoptilus dennistouni; assembly: GCA_013397095.1. NCBI lineage: Eukaryota > Metazoa > Chordata > Aves > Passeriformes > Zosteropidae > Sterrhoptilus > Sterrhoptilus dennistouni. The sequence continues at coordinate 428,846 of VWZU01011113.1, read as the reverse complement.
TGGATTCAATTGTTTATCAAATCTGAAAATCATTTCAAAGTAATTTTATATGCATATTTTGAGGATTTTTCATTTGTTTTACTAATTTTTATTTATATTCCTAAAATAACAGGTACAGAACTATCTGACCAGAGACAAAGCTTTTTTTTTAGCTCCTATTTTCTAAATATTGACTTATCTCCAGGAATATTAAGAATTTGTCCCATTGCTTTGTGTCTTTCTCTTTTAAATCTTCAGGGTTTCAACTAATTGTAGACCTCACCTGCTCTGAGCAGGAGATTGGTCTAGAGACATACTGGGATTCCTTCTGATTGGAACAAAATCTCTCTGTATGATCAATATTGGTAAACACATTTTTAAAGTTCTTTTTGTGTGGAGTACACCATCTTCTTCACTACTGAAGGAATAAGACAGAAATATTTCACCCATCCCAGTAAACAGTCTTCACAATGCAATTTCTTTACTTGTATACTTACTTGTATAACAGAACAACAGCAATTCACTTATTAGTGTGCCTGAACTCTGACATGTCAGGCTACCATGAAGAGAAAGAAATTTTTGCATTTTACTGGCCTGTTTACTGAATCCTAGGCTGATCCAGCAGGGATGCCAGTGTAACTTGAAGATTCACGCACTTGAGATAACAGCAGCAATTCCACTAAGAAGCACCAATTTTCACGGTGCTTTCCTCAATGTCTTCCTAAAGTACCTGGCAAAATCTATCTGCGCTACGCATGTTAGTGCCAATGAGAGAAAGTGGAAAAGAGATCTCATCTGCTTTGTACCACTTTTAGGAAGGAGTTGTCAACTTGTTTCCATTGCCCAGAAGGAGAGACTGCATAGTTACTGTAGCCCAGGCAACTAACTCTTCTATTGCCAAACTTAGACTGCGTGGATCTCATCTTCTGTTCCTATTGTAAAGATAAAGCTGAAAATCTGGAATTGGAAGTTTTCATTGTGCATCCCCAAAATCTTGGACTCTACACTCATAAAACATTTCTGTACAATATCCCTGACTAAGACATTGAGACACTCACGCTAATCCAAGGCCAGAATCGGCCAAAAATTTCTATTCTAAAATGGCCATAAACAAATTATCTCCAAAGCTTTCAAAATATCATTAAAGATTTTATTCCTATTAGCATTTTCAAGGCGTAAAGGAGATGAAATAATGATTTTGTACATCCTCCTTAACCAAAGGAAATCAAATGCTTTTGCATTACTACAACTTAAAAACTAGTGTGATAGAATACTTAATTTTAGTGCTAAGTGCATATTTCTCTGCCTGTGAAGACATTAAAGTGAATCTATTGTGACTTTTATTAAGTAGAAGAAGGTCAGTGCCTATTCATCTGAAGAGCACAAAAGAAGGGAAGAGATGACTGAATTAGATCAATCAGTTTAACTTCAATTCACAGAATAAGTCTGGAGCAGTTTTCAGAACCTAGAAAACAACAGGGAGAAAACCAGAAGCCAACATTGATTTGCCAATAATAAAACAAAAAAGTAATAATTCACTCTTTCAATGACCAAGTAATAGGTCCTGTAGACAGATGAGGAGCCGAAGAACATATGTAACTTTACTTGAGCAAAGTTTTTGACTCAGTCTGTTGATATTCTCATGTCCAGAGTAAGAAAAACCTAGCCTTTATTCTGTGGGCACAAAACTGATTAGATAACTACATCATAGAGAAATTAATAAAAATCAAATTATGCTGAGGGTTCTGTGGGGGGGGTCTGCCTTAGATCTGCTTCTGTTCAAGGTTTTCATTAGCAAAACAGATGGTGGAACAGTCAAAATGCTCATTAGTTTTGTATCTGACACAGTGTTAGGAAGGACACCAAATGTGTTGTGGGATAATAGTAAAAATAAAAGTCTGGAGACATGGACTGGTAACATAGTATGTAACTCATGGTCGAAAAGAAATGGGGGCAAGGTTGAGAGGAAGGGCAAGATAGTATGGAAAACATCAGTTATACAAATTAATTATGGTGGTAAGTATCAGAAAGCAAGTTCTTAATAAAGATCTTAAGATTATAGTGGATCACATATTGGGTCTCAATCAACAATGTCAGATTCTTTTGTAAAGATGGATATTCTGCTCATAGAGTAAAAAACCAAAATATATCCCACAAGATGCATTATATGATCAGAAGCTGTAGAAGCCACAAGGAAGTAAGATTAGAAGAGTGGGTGCTATCAGGCCTAAGAAGGACAGAGAAAGACATTTAGGCAAGAAATTTTAAGGATATTAAGCCATTCCTGTTGGTACAAAAGGAAACAATACTTTTGTCTGTATCCACAAAAAATGGGAAAAGAAAAGACAGTTAAATTGACACACAAAAGATGAAAGCTATTAGAAATGTTTTCTAATTATAAAGTTAACTGGGCACACTGGGAACACTTGCTAGATTGGGAAGATTGGATTGGCTATCACTGAAAGTCTTTAATGTTATTTAATGAAATAACATTGATATTGTGAATCTCTAGAGCATTGTAATTAATCAAATTGGTATGTGTTTTTGATCCTGCTGGAAGGACACAACATAATAGGTAAAACAAGGACTATTTTGTTCTCTTGTACATTACTGTAAATCTGAATTTTACTTATCTGATGAGTCAGTATTGGACATCAGCACATCATTTCAGTAAGACTAGACACTTACATGTAATTACAATTTCATTCAGAAATTCTCCTTTGGTATAAATGAGATAGAACTGGTAGCAGCCACTGCTCATAACTGCTAGTTCTTGATTCTTCTAAGCGTTTTTCCATAAGCACAGTCATTAGCACTGGCACATACTGCTGTGTGTGAAGTATTGTTTTTTACATTTATTCTAATTATTTTTGTAGTATCCAAATATGGTGGCCAAAGAACAGGAATAAACCTGGAGTAAAACAGGAGTAAAAAAAAATGTATGAAGACTAGTGTTTATACCTATACATAACTGTAAAGCTGTTGGCTAAGAATTGGCAGGGGCTTTACCTCTATTAGATTGGAAGTGACTCTGTTAGATTTAGAGATATTTAGAGGCATTCTAACCCCACTCTGCTCTCTGTCTGCAGTGTAGCTCTCCCTAAACAACCTAGTTCCATTCGGTCAAGGACTAATCAAATCATGGGCTTCTGTTTTGTACTTGGTCACCTTTCAAACCAAGTTTATACTAAGGTTGCAGTGGACCCTTTTTCCCCATCTTTTACTTGGGTGAAGATCCTGACTGAAGAGGCAGGTCCTGAAGAGCCCCACAGGACATGCTACATGACTAAGTCTTTCCCAAAACTAAGATGTCCAGAAAACTTTCCATAATTAGGTTCTGTGTGTCTAACACAGAGCAAACTCATGCTGCAGCACTTCCCTCAACGGGTCCTTATCTAAATTCTTCCTCAGTCAAGCTCTTTGAGTTTTGACTGTCTCAAAACTCACAGGAGAAGGTGTGCAAGTCAAGTATACATCAGAATGCATTGAGGACTTTCCAGGATTATTATCAGACTGCAAACTTCCCAGCACTGCAATAAACTTAATTACCCTCAAACAGTCTATACCACCTTGTCAAAATACACTCAACACCTCACTTCTGTTCCTAAATTAATTAACCTTGGTTCTCTCTCTTTCCTCTATTTCCTGTTGTAACACTCTTCATTTCTTCTTGTATTTCCTACCTGGCATTGGTTTAGCCTGGAGGAAGATGATATGTGCTCTGTCTAGCCCAAATCCATATGCTTGTGGAATGGTCTGGCAGGTGCTTCCCCTGCTTGGGTAAATACCTGGTACATTTTCATTATGGATCTACAACACAGATTTAGCCCTGGGTGCTGCCTCAGGAGCTGTGGGCACTGGCTGCTGAAAGTGATATTTGTGAGTAAACTTTCCTTTCCCAAGTCAGAGCTTGAGAAGCTCTTGGGTGAGACTGGCAGACAAGCATCCTGCTCCTTTGGATTAATTGCAAAAGAAATATTTTGTTGAGGAAAACAGGCCAAGTTTTTCCCTACCACCTCCCCACCTTCTTACATAAAACTGTTTAATCTGCCAGCTGTAGCACACAAAGAGCCTAGATGCAACCCTTGCTATTTCCCACACATATCTATATTTTCCATGGCTGTACTACTGTACCTTCTAATAAATAGACAGCATGTCTGCTGGGCAGGAAAAAGAGAAGTCTCCTTCCACCTACCACAAGCAGTGGAATAGGAAATACAGAAACAAAACCTATAATTAAAGGAGACAACAAAAATCGTCTCCAAAATTTGATTAAATGAAAGCATCTGAAAGCTCATTAGCAGTTTTACTGAATTTAAGATAAGTAGTTTTCTACCTATGAGAATAAACTGGAGACCAAATTACTTTGGCTGACTTTCAATTAAAAAAAAAAAAAGAAAACAAAACAAAAATGTGTTTTATTCACTGTTCCCTTGTCAATTATTTAGTGAGTTATAAACCTTTCATTTATGAACAGAAATGTTCTGAGAATTTGAGAGGCAGAAAAATATTTTGTGTACAACTACTTTTGGATGAAAAGCACTCTTGACTAAAAATTTGTCCCAAGCATTGTCAGAAATAAAATTACCTAATCCAAGGTAGTATAACTTGCTTTAGCATTAGCTACAGAACACTTTCAGTTTGCCTCTCTTGGCACCTATGCTAGGGAGCATTGTGCTAGAGAATAGGGAAGGGGTTAGAGTGCCTCTTTTACATGCAAATTACTGCCATTCAATTTGTGAATGTTCCCTGGTCGTTTTCCCCACCTGGATCCCATGAACTTCTAAATATTGGATGTGCAAGAGGTTGTGGTGCTGTGCTATGTGTGTGTTGTGTTCAGTTCTTGCAAGGGGTCAGTCAGGAGTAGGGAGCTCACAGCCACAGCACTTTAGTTCAGCATAAAATTTTCTGATAGATTTAGGTGTAATCTGAAGTAAAAAAAAAAAAAAAAAATTTGCAAATCCCTTAATCCCCAAACTACAAATAGTCTCAAAATAATACTCAGTCTTCATCTAAGAAGAGGAAAAAAAATTCCCATGATGTGCCATTTTTATATATAGAAAGAAACAATCTCAGTCCCAGCTTTGAAGTGAAGTAATTCCAATGAAAGGTAGATTGAATGAATCTCTTTGCAATATGCATTTTAGGTCCAAGAAAGGATCTTTGTGCAGATAATCTTTTATTATCAAAGTATCTTTTCTCTCCCCAGAAATTTATTGGTGGAAAGTCTTCTAGATATTATTAACATTAATGATATATAGTTAATAATCTAATACTTAGGCCTGAGATATTTGTATCTGTTGCTCCCAGAAGAAGAAGGATTTTTCTGCCAGAAGCTCTGTATGTGAATTCAAGAATAAGCAGTTCATCCCATGACATTTTCTTATGCTCAAACAGACAAGGTGACACATAAAGCCCAGGGGCAAAGGGAAACCTGATAGCTAAATAGCTGAGCTGCAGTCGGAAGTGGTGAATTCCCTCGACCACAGGGAAAGCTTCCTGTTCTTTGTAGATGAGCCTATTATTGGAAAACACTTGCCTGCAGTTAATCTTCAAAGTAATTAAATGGAAAGGAAGCAATTAAATCACTGAAAAGGAATTGCATCTGGTTCAGAGGGAAAAACCCAGGCCTAGGAAGTATTTCAGTGATAGTATGTACTCAGTATAAACAGGTATCTTCCTGTTTGCACAGATGATTAATATTTATGTGCTAAGAATATCTTGTAGAAATCAAATGAGGTTGAAAATCAGAAGTGATCGTTATTGTGGCCTAGAAGTACCAAGGAGAAAAACATTGATATATGTTTTTTTCCTATGATGAGATAAAATTGAAACCTGAGGCCCTTATACTCATTTTGCATAGATCAGCCTGGCACCTTGAAGGTTAGTAAAGCAATGTACATTTACTGCTGCTGAGAATCTAACTCAGCATTTCAGTAAGCACATCCCAGAGAAGGAAGACCATAACAATGATAATGAGTCATACCAGTCTCCAAAGAGAAAGATAGTCAAGTTTAGAAAGAGCTTAGAATGATTCCTTAAAATCAGGTATTAGGGCTATGTGAAACAAGTCAGTGCATATTAAAGACTGGAAGAAATCTTCAACTAAATTCAATTTTAAATGTGTTGAAAGCAATTAAATGCTTTTTCATTTGATTTATTAACTGCAGCAAGACAGTGAATATTGTATTTTTAAGGTGTATGCTTTGCTCAGACTGGAACTGGATCCATTATGTTGCTCCAGTCTGTATTATAATTGCTGGAAAGCCATAAAGAGGATCTTGCAGTTATGTGTTCATCAAACTCTTATCTGTCACCTTAATATTTAGTCTTCTGATGATTGTTTACATATTTCTTCTGGAGTTTCTCAAAACAAAGTAGATTGTTTTTATATTTCTCTGTGATAGACTTCTGAATTGATCACTGGGGTCAAAAAAGTGTTCCTCCTCAAAAAAATGTTCCTCCTGTCCTCCAATCCTTAATCAAATTCCAAATCCTATTTAAACCCCAAATCATAATAAACTGCCCTTCTTTCCTCACTTCAACCAGACGGTGAGTGTGTAGTTTTTCGTTTCCCTAACAGTGACACTTACTGACTGGAAAACACAGGTCGTTGAACAGGTTGTTAAACAATTAAGATGTAGTTAAAGAACAACTATATTAGTTAAAAATCTAGAGTTGAGAATAGAGATTCTGTTGCAAGAGCATAAGGAACCAAAGGAATCATAAGAATCTTCTACTTTCCTTTGTCTTTCTTATGTCTTTTGTTTCACAAGGGATTTATTAACTATTTGCAGTATTGGTGTCATCTAAGAAGCTGGAAGTTGGGCTGTCTGAAGATAAAAGTTGATGTCCTCATAATGAGTGAACAGCTATAGGTAAGGTAGGATAAGCTACCTGGGACATTAGCAGTGAATACTGGTAAGTGATGGTTGCTGGGACTGAGCAAAAGGAGGTGATGCAGAAAAGAATGAAAACAGTAAACTCAAACTGTATTTTGTGAGAAAAGAGTAGTAAGAAAGAAGTTGGTAATAGTAGCTAAGACCTGACAGGATGAACACATCGATGGGCCATGTAGGTGTTTAATTGGACAAAAAAGGCCCTATGGGACAGGTGGTCCAGTGGCAAAAGTGCAACCTTTTTCTCAGATAAAATAAATATTAACATAAAAATATGCCTGGATTGTTGACATGAGACACAAGCATTTGTTCCTGGGAGATGGGACTGAGGGTTTGGGGAGAGAACAAAATACTGACTGTTTCCCAGCAAATGTTACATAAAACACTCTTCATTATTTAAAGTAGTTCACTACCTGGCAAGAAAAAGATGCGTTACATTCATGTTACATACAAAGGACCAAACTTTATTTTTGAAAACAAATAGATGTGCTCCTATTGTGTTAGCCCAGTTCCAAAACAGGTCCTTGATGTATATAGGCCTAGAATCTTTATTTTTATCTTGTATCAATTTTTATATTACTGTCTCTTCTGCTCTCAGAGAATTGAATTCAAGATGTCAGTCAGCTGGATTACCATTTCCTTCATGATCAGCCCCTCTAGCTACATATGCATTGCTGTAATGTAGATAATTCAGTATTTGGATGCTTAGTTCCCCATACACTACTGTATACCCATTTCAGACCTTAACAGAAAGGAATTTTTATATTCAGATTGAGTAATATGGAATTTATTCAAATGGAACATATTAGTATATTAGGCAATTTAGTTTTGTGGTTCCCAATGTAAATTTACTTAAATCCTCAGAGATTTGTCTAGTAGCACAATTACAACTGAACTTTGTATTATACTTCCAGAAAGGTCGAATTTTTGATACTCATTTAAGAACAGTCATGGCTTGTCATATTTCTGTTCAAAAGTGCCATGGGCTCTTATTTTTATTTCTGTTCAGATGCTTCCAAAAAAGGGTATGTCTGGGGGAAGCAGGTTCTTCAGCCCATGCCAGAAAAACTCTCAGTAGCATTAGGCTTCCTGTATGTGAGGCAAGGACTAGCTATAGGGGTAGCAGGGAACCTTTGTATCAAGAATCTACTTTCAGCTGTTTTGCCAAGCTGGAAGGTTTCAGAATAAATTTTGCCTGCTCAGTAGAGACTATGAAGATTTTCATGAAGAAGCCCCTATTCCTCCCCCATGCCATCTGCAGCCACATGCTAGAAATCCACTAAACTGCCAGAAAATTATGCTCCCTTTGTAAATGCAGGTACTGCAGATGCCTACCATAGCTCAGTGAGATGCTGGGCATAAGGAAGAAGGAAGAGTGTGGGGAGAGAGGGAACAGCAGGACTCAGCAGTTAGAAATGAATTGGGACCATAGAGGAGGAATGGGACTAGAAATAAGAAACATAATTTTAGAGTAGATCTACATATACATATGGATTTACATATAAGAAAAACTGAATTAAAGTTGACCAGGCAGCTATAATAGTGTAATTTCTCAACTGGGAGTCTCTGTCAAAAGGAAACCCTGGCATCCCATAGAAGTTTTATGACCTTCTAGGCTTAGTTTTGCTATGTACGCTTCACCACTTTTTACAATTTGCAATATCCTATGTGCAGTAGGCTGATGGACATAATACAGGGTTGGCAGAGCTGTGCATTGCTAGAAACAGGCAGGATAGCCTGATGAGTTACTCATGGTACTGTTGGAAATGATAAAACTTTGAAATTTTTCTTTGTAACTTTAGTCATGGTTCTGTTTGCCTTCGCCGAGGGGGAAGGGAATTGAAGTTCCTCTTCCTAAGACTCTTCACCGAGTGAGGTCAGATGAGTTTAACATCTACAAAGATTGAGAGTAGCCAGGAGATGCACAGGAGATAGCAACCATTAATGAACATTATCCCTGAACACCGCCTCCTGGAGTGGTCAGAGGCACCTGGTCTGGGAAAAACTGATAAGAGAACCAAAAAATGAAGAGGACCAAATTAGCATGGAAGGCGAAGGGCTCAATAACCAATAGGAGATCAAATACTAAGAATTTTGTAATTTAAGATCGATCAACAGGAATTTCTTTGGGCTTTGTCTGTCTAAACATGTGAAAAGTTTGGTAAAGAATTATGTGTTACGGAATGAGTTCCACTGCACAGCCCAAGCATGCATGGATTAAATTATTTCCATTGTGTATCCTGGCCAGAATAACATCCTGGCCAAAAGAAAGTAATGCCTTGATTATCTAACACTAAAAAATTGATAGTGTTAGAGAGTTTCTGGTTTTGCAGCAGTTTCGGTGACAGTACTAGACACCTTTGTAAGGATGCATGAATTGGTATCAGTGAATTTCTTTGTGGGAGTACCTATTCACATTTGGATTACACAGAACCAATTCCATGTCTGGCTCTACTGTTCAGCTCAGCCTTTCCCAGCCCCCTGACATGGGGGCAGGCACCCATTATGGTTAATTCTTGCTGCTGCAGTGGATTCAAGGGAACTGCTGTCAAGTAGACACAGAGGGAGGTTACCTTAAGGTTATTTGAATCCATAGTAGAATTATTGGTTTAGACCCTGGCTACTTTAGTTTCCTATCTTGTTCACAAATAAAGCTTTGATATCTCACTGAGGAACTGAACAGAACAAAATTGTACCACAGTGTGAGACACTTGACGAATATTTAGGAAGAGAAAAATAATTAATTTTTTCTATGTATATTCTTGCAGGTAGAACCCCTATAAATACCATCTAAATTAGCAGTCCCTAAATTGTGTCAAACTTAGATGTTCATCATATTCTAGTTGTTTATTTATGCATCATGTTTCTGCCTTTTCAGCTCTTTTGGACTCCTGCATGACCTCGAGTATATTCACTCCTATTGCAGCTCAACTGTTGCAAACAAATGTCACCAAAATATTTTGAAGCAACTATGCAGTTGTTTTGCAAGGACTGTGATATACTGTCCACAGGGAAAACAACCTCAAGGTTTTATCTGGAACCCTAACAGTTTAGCTAATATGCTTCTTCTGGGAGAGAATACAGGACTCATGGAAGCTTGAGGTAGATTATTTCTCTGCTCCCGAAGTGCTAGTCTTATGGCTGAAATTGCAGAAAACAGCAGGTATGTCTCAGTGCTGTTAAACTTCACTTAGTTTGGAATGCTGGCAATAAAAGGCCAATTTAATTTACATTTTTGGCCTTTTCTAACTTACTATAACTGAAGAATGACTTCCCAATGCGTGTAGAGAGCAGTTATCTCTGCAGGATGCTAGTCTGGCTACTGCGAAGAGGGAACAGGAACATATAAACAGCCAATTGATTTGCTGTGGTTTTGATAACTGCAGCATTTGTCTTACTTTATGTCAGGAGACACAGTGGCCATCCTACCACTGCGCTGCGTGGAGATTGTAGGACTTTGGAAATGTTAAAGTTTCATTGTTTAGTCTCTTTAAAAGCAGATAAAACTCCCTAAAATGTATTAAAAACTGCCTCAAAATTGTAGCAACACGTAAAAAATAGATGAATCAATAAATACATCAGTGACACTGTAGAATCCTCATCTCTTGTCTGCATCCTGGAATGAAGTCCTTGAAGTCTGAAAGGATGGAGAACCCATGATTCTAACTTGGTTTTTTCTCCACAAGTGTCATGAAACACTGAATAACATGGTGCAGCTGCTGGGCAAGTAGGATAAAACTATAGAACTAGTGAGTACAAGAGTGAATGCATCAAGCAAGTAGAACTGGGAAAGTGTTTTATGCCCTTATAAATCAGAATGCTGGCTCAGCTCTTCCTTTGTGCTGTAGGGGAGGTTAGGATGCATTGCAACAGACTACCTAATGAAGCTACAATATTTTTACAATTCAGGTTTTTCTCAATCAGTCAATCAATCATATTTTATCTTCATTTACAAGATTTTAAAATCAACAAATATTAACTCTTCTGTGATGTAATTTGTATAAAAATTCAGCAGTGCTGATGCAGATAAATCAAGAATAAAGAGAGTTACTAGTAGTTAAATATGCAGTAACAATATGAAAAGAATAACAAAGCACAGCAGGGATACTTTCTGCTTGTTGGAGAAAAAAATCTCAGGGAAAGCTATAACTGGGAAAAAAAAATTATACACATTTGAAGATTGACAAGTGTACTGACTAGATTTAGGAAGAAGTATCCTCCCTTCCCAGACTGTCTGGTAAAATGAGTAGCTCCCTGCAGGGGTCCTTTAAGTCAAGGGCTGGTGCAGTCACACTGCACACAGGCATGCCTGGTGATGACATAACCTGCCAGCTGGATGGGACTTCCCCAAAGGAGCCCATGTCATTGTTTGCTTCTCAAAACATTCCAGACTCTTTCAAGGACTTCTGGAAACTGGATATAGCCAAGAGCAGCTGTTTTAACAGGTGTGCTGATCAGTGATCCCTCAGCGTTAGATCCACAAGGGAGTAAAACCGCCATGAACTTCAATTTTTAGGTGCCAGCTTGTGGATCCATGATCTTATCATTTTATTTTTCAGCTGTCACCTAACTTTGGATGTGTGTAAAGCCTATCAGAGTTAGGAAAGCAGAGGAAGCTGCCAACACAAGGCCTGAACTAGGATTTCCTTCTCCCTGGTGAAGGCTGCCAGAAGCCAGGCATGGCTCCTGCCTGTCCTTGCCTGTGCAGATATTTCTCCCCACTACACAGGGGGAAACACCCCCAAGGTGGCAGATGACCAGGACATCTTCTCCTCTCCTGTGGCCTGGAGCAAGTTTGACAGCTCTTTTCCACCATGTGACAGATCTTGGTGGCTCTCAGATGAGAGTGTTATAAATGAGACAGCTGGATTTGAAAAATAAAAAATAAAGTTTATTTTCGCATAACAGCAAATTTGGAAAGTCACAATAAAAGGACAATCCCGATCACAAGATCAGGACTGGGTGAACGTATGGACAGGCCTTTATTGCACCAGTCCTCCCTTGTTCACAAATCCCACCACCATGAGTCCAGTTTTTATACTGCTTATTTTCCCCCAGGCAGGGTTCCTTTGTCTACCTTTGCTCAGATTGTATAGTCATGTGTCCTCTTTTGAGACTGTATTCCTCCTGAATAGATTTCTGAGCAGAGCTGATGAATTGATGAGATTTCCGAGAAGGCAACATTGGGTGTGCCCCGGTCATTGAGGCATATCTGATTTGGCATATCCTTGTTTAATCTCCCTTAATGGTCCATCTCTGAGGTTGTGACTCTCTTTTTAGTTGTTGATTTCTTTTCTCTCTCTGCTGAAGCCACCCGTCTCTGAATGCAAACTCAGCCTTCCCAGAATCGGCTTCTGCTTTCTTATTTTTATATTACTTTATTTTAGCACAAATTATTTAATACAGTACGTTCCCCATAACAAGAGGAGGAGGTCAATCACAGTGCAAGCACAGCAATCACAATGTGCCGTCATAGACAATGGACCTACTGACAGAGGCAAGCGCAAGGCACACCTCCCATCCAGGGGACCACACAGTGGAAGTATGATGCACTAACTGAGAAATGTGTGTTTTGTTGATTCATACTATAAATTAAAGGTTATCCTAATTCTTTTCAGTACAAAATATACTTTGAAGAGTTATTTTCCTGGTATGAATCACCAAACCAGTCCTCCCTCTAGGTTGGAGACCAAACTGGAACTGGTCAGGAAAAAGAATATAATTTAACGTCGCCACTCATTGAATTAGGAAATATATTCTGTTTAAGATAATATTTTCAAGGGAACTAAGCCTTCAGAAGTTGAATTCCAGCTCTTCTAAATGCAGACTTTTAGTCTTTCCAGCTCAGACAGATCATTTATGAGGTCTGCGTGCTTCTCCAGCCTGTACTGGTGTTGGGTAGGGGCACGACTGGCTGAGAAAGGAGCAACTAGCTAGAGGAAGTGTGGGCTTAGCCAAGTCTCAGAGACATTTTTGAGGGGGGAGTAAGGAGCAAGAAACTTTGGAAGTCTCTTGCAAAAAGACAGCAGATGGGCAGTTTGGGGAGAATATGCTGGGGCATCCATAGAAGTCTGTGGCGTACAGCTGGGGCACTTGGTGGAGCAGGGAGGGAGAAGCACAGAGATGGGTGAATGTGTCAGATCTCCTCTTAGGCTGCCTTATTTTGCTCAAAATTCTGACAGAACTCCATATTCCTGCAGAAAACTGAATCTGCAGCTTTTTGCAAGGGAAATATTTCAGCTAGTTTCCTTTCATTTCTTGATTTTTAGCTCCTAGAGCCTTAGACCCTTAAATACAATGGTAGCGAGCTTTGTTTAGAGGTATCTGCAGCCCATTCAAACCTCTCCAGTGTGCTGACTCTGAATGCTCAGATTAGGTTTGAGGTTTGGAGCATGGAGACAGAGCAAGACCTCTTGATTTGAGTTTGAAAGCAAAGGATGAAATAAAGAACCATCCTCACACCAAGTAGGCATGAATGGCATGGCTATGAACTGGAACTGTTTTTAACAACAAGGTCTTCTGAACTCTACCTAACTAGCTGCACAGTCCAACCCCTGAAGGAGGATCCATCTCTCACTGCTGCATTATGTCACAGAACTATGTATTTATCAGCTATTCCAGCAGTGATAAGCCCTGGAGTCATATTCCTGGGTATAAGAAAGAGAATAGTTTACAAAGATGACGATATCAGTTCGGGTTCGGTCACCTCATAAGACAGCTAAGGTTAGAAAGAGTTAAAAGTGATCTGGAAATGGTCTGCATTAACAGAGAAGCCATGGACAAGATCTTTCTAAGTTAATTTAAAAGTTCTGATTTTCCCCAGCCTTTGTTAAGGTTCGTGAGCTCAGTCAATGAAAAGCAAAATGAATTCTAACAGTTCTCAGGAGAAAGGAGAAGAGTAGGCAAAAGTTTTGGCCTGGGAAATGCTTTCTGAAATAAATATACCTATCAAAGTAACCAAGTTCTACCTCTGTATGAGCACAAGAGGAGATACAATGTGGTTTAAGAAAAATCTTAACAAACTTAATCAGATACTTTTAGCATCTAGGAAGAAAAAGGCTCAATTTACTAAATATTTTCCAAAAGCACTAGATTTCAAATTTTTTTTTCTGTAATGTCCAAAACATTCAAGTTTTTATCATACCACCAGAATAATTTGAAAATGTTCAAGATTTATCAGCTGAGTTTTAGAATTTTAATAGCAAGGTATTTGGTTAGGGAAATTTAAAGAGCTGATGAAAACTAAATGACAGCCACTCCACAACCATAACATAATGCAAGAGGAAATGACCTAAACTACTAAATACACCAGAAATAAATGACCATTTTTTCTTCAATGAGTTTATTCTTCCTTGTACTTGGGATACCACATACAAAATAATGTTATTACAAGGAGCTGCTACTTTTATCTGCCCTAATATTAGCATGTACTGCTGTCAAAACTCTTAGTCCATCTACATTTCTGTCATAAAAGAGCACTGTACTTTTCTTTCCCATCTACTCCACACTGTATCAGTCTTACTTTACAGCTTTCTAAGTTAAATCAATGTGTTGTCCTTATTGCTTTCTACTGAACTTCTGCACACAAAAGTATTCTAAATAACTTTTTCAAATTCGAAAAACAGTCTTCTAGATGAATCACTATTTTCAGGACACAGAAATAAATATTTTCAGGACAAATTTATACTCTTCAGAGTACTGCGTAAAGTCAATCTCACCTAAAGATGTAAGAAGGCAAATAGCTCTTTAAAAATGTGTCTAGGTGGGAAAATGCTATCTTCAATTTTATAACTTTGGATTTGAAGAGGTCATATTATATTTTAAATTAAATACATGTCATTAGAGAAGGAAAAAAATCTGAAATCTTCTGAAAAAAGGAAAAAGGTATAAGCAAAAGTATGCCAATAAATCCCAGGTGTTTCTGTTCTAAAAAGATGAAATCAAGTCACTTTGACTTGTAAATTTGGCTTTATAAAAGCTGAACCCTCTTTTTGAGGCAAACTTAGATAGCCTTTTCTGGAACACAGTTTCTAAGTCCAGCTGTGACAGACCCTGGGTGAAGGTAAGCATTTAAATTGTTGTAAGTAATCTTGTTTAGTAGTGCTTATTGTTTTATTGGATATATTGTCTTACTGCTCATAATAAGACAAGAGCATGTTATCTGAATTTATTGGGTTGAACTATGTTCATGTTTATATTTGTTAAGGCTGAAAACAGAGGTGACTTCTCATAACCTATTCAGCTACCACAGCAAACAAAATTATTTCCCTTCATGTAAACACATCTAATTAGTACCATATAATGAAGTGACAAATATGCACAGTGATCAACTAGTGTTCACTAGGTCAAAGCCTGCATGAACACTGAAACCCTTTAAAGAACTTTGTCTAACCCATCATTCACTGATGTTTTTAATAATTTGCTCATATTCACAGGAATCCTTAAAAAAATTATTGTGGCCCAGCCTGACAGCCAGCATTCATCCTAAGGATAAAGTTAAAGCTTCTTAAAGAATTAACCAAGATACCATGATCCAATGAAACTTTATCAATGAGAGTGATTAATGAAATTTTACTCTGTATTAATCTCAGCACCACAACCAGACACGCCTGCAAAAGCAAAGTCATCATACGATTTTTTCTGCCAAGATGTTAGTGCCTTACAGAGGCAATTCCAGCTGTCAAACACAAGTTTGTAATATAGTTAATACCTGTGCTGACTGCCAAGGCCACACTGCGCCAGTGCAGATGGGAGAAACACTCATGGGCTATGTGCTATGCAAATCTGGCAAACCAATGGCACACACATCCCTGCATTCAGATGTCTGAAATATGTACATGCATCCATTGATACCTTTTCATCAGCAATACAGGCTTCAGTTCACACAGGAGAAAAAGGCTGAGATGCCATCATACATTGGCAATCAGCCTTTCCTGCTCTAGGTATACCCCCCATACCATCAAAACAGACAATGATCCTGCATACATTTCACAGAAAATGAGACATTTCCTACAGCTCTGGCGTGTGTCACACCGTGCTGGTATTTCCTGCTTAGCAACAGGACAGGCCATCATGGAGAGAGAGCACAAGGCACTTCAAAACATATACTTGATAAACAAAAGGGAAGAATGTGTGGTCAATCTCCACAGAGCAGGGTAGCTAATCATCTGAGAGTATTAGAAAAGTCCCAGAACCCAGACATTTTAAATCATTTTTCATCGTTATAATCATCCAACATTGTTCAGTCCCCCAAACCCAAAGTAATGGTGTGAGACCTCATCGTCAGTAGGTGGGAAGGCCTGTGGAATCTCATCACACGGGGATGGGAATACGTTTGTGTTTCCATGGGATGCGTTGGATACCTACCAGATATGTCCATCCTGCCCTAAGTCCTGCCTCGGATCACAAGCATCATCCTCCTGATAGCCCCTCAACAGACACGAACTGTGTGTAGAAGAGTGATTGAAACAACTTGCACACCTACCTCATGGAAGTCTGAGACTCTTGAAGTGACAGTTCATTTAAGGATTTTATTTGTTTACAAATTGTTTTTTTCTTAGAAATTGTTTTTTTCCCGTTAGTTGGGTTTTTCTGACAGTTCTAAAAATTAAATGGTTTCTTGTTTTTAGTGTTAAGTTGTACCTTTGTAACTTCTAGGCAGTTAGCCTGTGACTTATTAGCCTGAAGGATCATGATCTCTCCTAACAGCTCCTAAAAAGTGAGTGCTGCAGCTCCAGTGGTACATGGGACACATCCCTGGCTCAAGGAGCTAGTTTTGTCCAATTGGGTGGAAAGCATTCAAATTAGACTCATGCTGTCTGTGACATCCTATCTGCAAGGGGCCCTTGCAGAGAGAATAACAGAGAACACTACATTTTTTAATAAAACATAAAGGGGGAATTGTCACAGCGCAGCTGGTCTGTAGCTGGACAAGATAAATCTGGCCATAACATATATCCAATTTGGCTCATCTAGTTCAGAAGTACACAAGTTCCCAGATAAGGCAATGATAGGATAGATTTGAAGTCAAAGAGAGACCTCAGCCAACCTTGTTCAACCCTGGATGAAAACACATCACTGGCCAGAGATCTGGGTGGTGCAGAGATCCCAACCAATCAGCTATCCAAGCCTGAGAAATTCAAACCCCCTATAAAAAGAAGTTCTGAACAATAAAATGACTGCTTGTCAATGACTCTGCGTGAGCTGTGTCATTTGTCTGTCTCTGATCAATGACCCCACATAACAGAATAGAATTAGATAATTCTTTTAGGAAAACTTTATATGGTTAGTGTTTCTCTTAGATGTCTCTTGAATGTAAAAGCACGGCCTCTGCACCTTTAGTTTTATTGTGTTATGGATCCCTACACCTGCTCCTTGTGGAAAACTTGATTTTCATGGTTTCAGAGAGGACTGGAAATTATATAGAACCATCTGACAACCTAATAATTCTCTTATAAATCATCAGGTTAGCTTTGCTTTACATATTTCATTAGTATCTCTTCAAAGAGCAGGATAGATTTCTTGGCAAGACTCTAGCAACTTCATCACTGGAGATCTCTTAGAACTTGCTAGACAAACATCTATTTCAAGTATCATAAAACAAATTAATCTTGCTTTTGGACAGAGTGATAAATTAGATAGCCCCTAGCACCACTTTCTGTCCCATGATTAGATCATGTTTCCTGAAAAAGAGAATATAATATGATTTCTGGTTCTGAATCAGGCCGTAGGTTGACCCTGTTGTCCAGATGGTCACTTCTCAGCAGAATTGCAGTGTCTGGAAAAGGACAAAAAGGCAATGGTGGGTTTATAGGTAGATATTGAATAAAACTGGAAAATATGATGAACAGCAGGAGAATGTAAGACCTTCTATCATCTGAGAATCCAAGAATTAACTCTTTAGCCCAGCATGTAGCTCAGGGGGATTAAAAAATAGTGAAAGAAAATTTTTTTAGCTGTTCTTTTGGGGTGGGATGAAAGAAATTTTAAGCCTGCAGAGTCATCATTTTTGCCAGTCTTGTCAGCAATTTTAAGAGAAGATATATGGTATTTACCATAGAGCTAAAATCTTAGAAATGAAAAATAACAATTATCAGAAAATATCTGGAAAATCTGTTAGAATATTTGTTTTTCACCCCTTTCTGAAAGCTGAGAATTTTGTAACTGTTTAGAAGTTCAAATTCCTTTATATGCAGTAGGAATTACTGTCTGTGCTACAAAACTCTAAAAGAGTTTTGGCCTTTTGTAGGCAAATACACACCTGGTATGCTCAGAAGATATGCATTTCCCACAGAGTTCAAATCCCTGTCACAAAAGATAAAAATGATATTCCTAGTTTATGTGGGGTATGGTGGGGTTTTTTTGTTTGTTTTCTTTGTTTGATTTTGTTGTTGTTTGTTTTGATTTTAAAATTGTGGAAATAATACAGAGCAAGAGTATATATGTCACTTGAAAATCACCCAGGAAACCTATGGTACATATCAGAACTGAGTTCATCATCGCGAGATGTCCTTTCGTAGGCATATAATGATTTTAGTTTTAAACAGATCTAAAAGCTGCCAGAGATTGCTTGAAGGGATCCAATGGCTGGCCCATGACCTCTGCTGATAAACCATTTAGGGACCACAAGGAGAGATTTTACATATATTTGTACATATTTTTGCATAGTCAAATGTTGCATGCATCTGAAATGCAGCTACTGCTCATGCAATGTGTGCCTTTCTAGTCAGAATAGTATCAGCAATGCAGTTTGTCAATGAGGAAAACCTGAGTATTTGAAGTAGAAGGCTACCAGAGAGAGAACAAAAGACTTCTTATGATGCCTTAGTAGATATAGAGGGGAGATTTCTGTATCAAATGTCTTAAGTACAATCTGTAGACACTTCCAAATACTGAAAGAACTGCATCCCCTGCTTGAGAGGTTTCTTGGATGAAAATGGAAATCTGCTACTGCATTTCAGAAGGTAATTATTGAAGTGAAAAACTTCATCAGATAAAATTGTGAGCACTTTGCCATCCCATGTGAATCCATAATTTGTTTTTCTACAAGGTCACAGATCACCATGGCATCAACAGGTCACAAAACCGGGAACAATATTAAGTGACCAAAATAAAAGAAACACCACATGGAGAACAGAGAAAAGAAACAAAACCTGAGATATTTCCAGCAGTCACACTGTATGTATGACAAATACTGCATGTAGTTAAACCAAAGTAGTCTGTTTGGTGAAGGCAAGAAGAGAGCCATATGAAGCAGCTGGAATAGGATGAGGTTTGAGTTAAATAAATAGACATTGAGTTTAAATAAATAAACATTTTTCACTTCCATTCACTATGAGAAATATCAAACACAAAATCTACAATTTTGGATTTTGTACATAAGTTTGTGGAGAAAAAAATAATTTTTTTAAAAAAATCTATTTTTTTAATCTGGTGGAACTTCTGGCTATGTTGAGGGTATATCTCCCTAAACTGTAATAGAAATGTTTTACTATGCATTGTCTAACTTGTAAAATATTTTATTTGGAAATAAACGAGATAAACTCCAAACAAGAAGGTTTCTTTTTAAGAAATTTGGCTGATAATTACTTTATTTTTATGACACTGATTTATTAGAAAGTCCTCAGTTCTCTATCATTATTTATCTAAGTAAATTAACACAAACAATATAATTTTTAGAAATCTTTAGCTGAAGGAAGGAATTTGCTGGAATTGATTAAAATTATAGGAAAGTGATTATTTGCTATAATACTTAGCAGGTTTTATTTATACTAATGAATTATTGAACTTCCATGGACAGGCAAGCTAAATCTCTGGCAAAATATATTTGAGTTTATTCTACAGGCTGCACTCCTGACAGTTGCCAGGCACAGACAGCTGTGGAAACCAAAGTCCTGTATTTGTTCACTGTTCAAGGATAGGGTTCCTGAAGCAGATCTGACCTGGACCGAGGCATGGGTCTATTTATATCTTTTTGCCTACTGGGTTCCCAGTTGAGAATTCCTGCCTTGCTGCCAATCCATGGATTACATTTTCCAGCCAGTCTCTTCAGTGACCGAGACATTCCCTAGTGCTCTGTCAGTTATGGTGGGAATCAGATTACGCAAACATGGCAAAAAGATGGAGAGCAGTAGAGAGCAAGGTGGAAACACAGGCTGTGGAAGGGACACCATCTGTTCAGCCAGAGGAACTCAGGTTTAGCTGGAGGAGCTCTGCTCTTTTTTTTTTGGCTGGTTGACATGATGGACAAGATTTGTGAAGAACAATGAAACTGAATTTTATGATCAGAGCACAGTGCCTTCACTCTTCTGGGCCAGTGGGAAGACAATCCCCTGAATGAGCCTACTTGTAACTATTCACTCAGCAGAGGTATCCCCCACTACTGCTTGCCACCAAAGGCTTCTTTTGGATAAAGTCTACACTGGTGTTTAATCAAGGTAAACAGAAAGGAGACGCGGAAGTCCTACTCATAATTCTGAGCAGAAAATCTACTCAAAAATCTGAGCAGAAACCCTGAACCAACAGCCAAACATATAAAGGAAAAAAAGTAATTTTATTGCACATTGGAATATTTTTCAGCTACTGTTACCTATGCTGAAGGTTAAGGAGAGAGAATGTGACAGGAGAGAAGCAAAAAATCTGTAATTTAGTAACTAGAGTGCCTAGCCTGTAGCATTTCCTGAAAGACGATGGAAGCAGGGGATTTGGTACCTCACCTTCATGGGCAGTGTGTGGAGGGGTTGTAAGCCTTGGCATGAAAACTTTCATCGCAACTGAGAGACACCTTGGGCTAAGCAGCAGCGAAGGACCAAGGTGCCAAATGAAACTGAGAAGTCACTGGTTCCCGCACAGGGCAGAGAAGCAAAGAGTGTTCTGTCTCCTTGATGCCCAGGGCCTGTAACCTACCCTGAGAGAAGGCTGAGATTCATCTTCCAGTGAAGGGAGTGCAGTCTGCTCTCAGCAAGGGAACTGCTTTACTGTGCAATAACTGTGTACAATTATGTAAGTAAGAAATATCTGAGAGGAATAGAAAAATAAAATGAAGAAAGAAAATAGAGAAGTGAATAGGCCTGGCCAGCTGAGCAGAGAACACTGGCCATGCCAGGACATCCTCTCAGGGCTACTGGAACACGTGAGGAAGAGAAAGCATTTCTCTCTCATGTTTTCATGTCCTAACTGCATTAAACAGTGGAGGGAGCATGAGATTGTATGCATGGGTTTTTTGACTCTGTCCCAAGAGGCTAAAAGTTGGATACTCATCCACATCCGAAGCCAAGAAAATTTCTCATAATGAAACTTTCATTTAAAATTTGACATTCAGGACACTCTCTGAGGAATGAATATTTTTAATTGAATCTTCTTTTATTCAAAATCATATTTTCCCATCTCAAAGGTAAGTTTCCTGAACACTGAGGTGAGAATGGGAAGAGATATCTTTCACATTCTTAGCTAAAACATACAGGTGAGTGAAAAGAAATCAAAGTTTACTGGGAGGAATAAAGGAGACAAAAGGCAGGGCATGATTTGAGCATCCAGGTTCAGGGTCCTTAGTTTAAGAAGGAGATGTCCTGGGCTACAATATTCTCTATCAAAGAACAGTTTCTATGTTTTATACTAGAGAAAAACTGTCCCAGCAGAGAGACACCAAAACTCTAGGATTTCCATCCTATGCTGATGTCTTAACATTGGACTAGAACATTTCTTTGTCCTATTGTCTTCTCTTTAGATTCAGCAATCCCCTTTATAGAGTGACACACCTTGGATGGAGAGAAAGGGGAGAGAGAAGATGGAGAGAAAGGTCAGAGTCAAAGATTATGGTCAATTTTGCCCTTTACACCAGGCTGTACTCCCACAAGTTGAGACATTGTTCTCAGATCCGTCTTGTCTGGATCTGAAGACTGAATTGAACTACAGGTTGTTCGGCCTGGGTGAAAACCTCCTAGAATGAGGCTATTAAAAAAAAAAAAAGAAAAAAAAAGGGGGCATTTGTTTTCCTGTGTATTGTGCAAGAAAGAGTGGTTCCTACTATTTCTTGGAAGGAATTGTTTCCTGTTAGATTCCAGCCAAGCCTCCCAGTTAAATAGTGAATATTAAGTAGAGGAAGAATGCTAAGTAGGGGAAGGCCCTGTTTCTGAATCTAAATGGTGCTTAAGCATGAGAGAGACCTGGCCTAAAGCCTGATGATACTTTAGTCCCATAAAAATTTTATTCTCTTCCCCCTTCACTTCTCAAAGTAGAGTATACCCAATAACATCTTTTAACTTCTTGAACATTTACAGGTGCCTGGATTCTTTTCTCTGTTTTCATGTTCAGGTATCTTGAACTTTTGGATGCACCTCTGCCTCTAGTTTGTTCTTTATTATTTGTCCCTAGCATACAGCTAAGACTCAGTTTCCTGACTGTCTGCTCAGAAGAAAGGTGAGCCTGTGACTTTGGCTGCCCTCAACATCACCATTGCCTGATTCTTCCCAAAAGGTTAGGGCATATGTAAGCAGAGATTGCTGGAACTGCAATTGTGGATGAAAGTGCCTAAATCCTTCTTAAAGTACTCAGCACTGTAAGGTTGAAATCAATAAACTAAAGCTAGGAGGTTCTGAGGAAATATGAAAAGTTTGAGGTAAGGAGTTAAAATAAGTGCCTACTGGTGGTTCCTTTTCATAATGGGATAGGAATTCATTCATGCTGGAAGCCTTTGTACAGGGACTGTATGAAGTCTTTAATTAAAGTCGATTAAAATGGTAATTTTGAGCTCTGATAGTTTAGAATAACAATTTCTTCTCTCCTCGCTCCACATCTGAAAACCTTTAAACTACTTCAGTGAACTGCAACCTAAGTAATCCTGCTCCTATTTTTAGGGACATAAGCCCTGGCTTCAGCAGGGCCATGGCAGTTAGAATAAGAAGATTTTCCAAGTGTGGAGGATTAGCCTTTGCAGCAGTTGTATGACAAAGCAATATAGTTGCCAATGATAACAAGAAGGAGGAAAGAATTCATAATTTATTACATATTCATATTTGCCTCTTTTAAACACAGCCATCTGTGAAAATGCATCCAAAATTATTCTTTTTTTTGTTTTGTTTTGTTTTGGTTTTGTTTATTTGTTTTTTAATTACTCAGAGCTTTCAGTTCCACAAATGTCTCACCTCACTGAGTACTGGATGCCAGTTCTGTCCTGGAATCGGGAACACTAAGCATTGGAATTGAGAACACTAAGCATCACAGTTTGGGTCCTGTCTAATCCTCTGGTGTGGAGTTAACCTACTGAGACCTAAAAGCTCCTCTCTTCCTGGCACTGATCTTTGTAATCATGAGGAAAGCAGCTAATTAAATACACAGATGAAGGGACATTTTATTATTCAGCTCTTAGATATCTGTACTGGCTTTAGTCTTTCTGTAAAATCCATGTTTCAGCTGAGCAAGTGAACTAGTGCCGTTAAATTTTATGACATCAATCCTGCACTGGTGAACCTGCAAGGTGACAAAGGAGATAAATTTCTGAAACAGCAAACCAGCAGAGGACAGTGCAGAAGGCTGAGAGGTGAATTTGTCATTAAAGCAAAAAACCTCAACTCGCAACTTTCTCCCTTACTCCCATAAAACCTCCTCAAACAAAACACCCAAATCTCAAAGCTCTGTTATAGTCCAACTGGTGAAACATACAGGTTTTCAGAAATAGCATGGCTAACACAAAGCAAGAATTGTGGAGCTCTGTATTTCCACTGATTTGGGATAAATCTCCCTTTTCAGTTGCAAAAATTTTCAATATAAATAGATGACAATGAAGACACTGGATTTTGTTGGTTACCATAATTTAAATGCTCAACAGGTCCTACTTACATTGCCTTGAAGTTCATGCTCTGTGGATTTTTAAGAGACCTCCTGTATTGACACAAACATTCACAAGCAGATCTCTTTAGAAACGTGTATAAGTTTTTACAGCTCCTAGGGGATGCATCTCTCTTCTTCTTTATGCTACCTTATGGCATGAAGAAGCTATCAATTCCTGAGAGAATAGCTCATTGTGCACATACTGCAAGCTGCTGGAATGATTTTGTGCCATTTGCCCTTCTTGTAGTGCTTTAGGTCCCCTCACAGGAAGATGTTGATTTCAGTGGGAAAATAGGAGAGTCTTAAACCCCTGAAGGCTTCTTTAAATTATGGTAGTTGATGGTGGACAGATGGAACAGCCAATCAGAAATTTCTGTAAAAGAAGTCCTAGGCATACTTCCTTTTCCACACCAATGCTTGCTTCAGGGTGGTGTAAAACCACACCAGAAAAACAGAGTTCCAGATGCTACCTTTATTTTTATGCATTTTTCTGGACAAAAAGATACTTTGTTTTCAACCCAATAAAAAAAAAAGTAGTCATGGGTGAATCTTCCTTAGTGAGTTTAACTGGGACTTAGTATAAATAATTTTGATTTTTAATCTATTTCACTGGATCTGGACATTAGCAAAGTTTTCATCCTCTGATACAGACCCGTGGTCAAAGTTCCAAAGGCATCTTTGGTGCTGATAGATGTACCTAGTTGGATTTGCAAATACCTAGAGGTTGCAGGCACCAAATTTTAATTGCTTGGGCAGAATCCTTAAAGAGACATATCCGCTAGATGACAAATGATCTAAAAATCAGTTGTGACATCTCCTAAGTTTCATATGTCAGACCTATCATTCCTATAAAAGAGTCCTAAATTTTAGTGGAGGAATCTAGGCCTTCTACAGACTTCATGGGGGACTAGGGGACTTGGGCCCTTCTCTTTTCTTTGCAAAAGGTAACTTGTCAATGCCTAGAGTTAACCTGTCAAAGTTCAAAGATAAATATCTGAAATACTGATCCTTCTTGTGATTTAGGCTTCAGATTCAGGCCTTCAGGATGTTTTGATTAGTTCTGAAACTAGAGATAAGGTAGATTTTTTTAAATTAGGGTTGGTTGTTTGTTTGCTCTTTCCCCCTGAAATCAGAGAAATCTTTGGCTTCGGTTTCCTTTTCCCTAGACATTACCTTGAGCATCAGCCTGCATGGTGCTCAGACAAGACCAGACTTTGAGCTACAGTAAACTCAGCCAGTTGGTGTGCATAAATACCAGATAACATAAATCATAGAGGAGTGTATAAGGAAATGGTTTTGGGTGCTAAAATAAGGTGTACAATTTGAAAAGTAGATTCTGGTTCCAGCTCTTGCTGTGAAAATGTCTTTAGAGGTTTTAGCTTATTGGCTAATAAGAGGGTGAGAAATTGAGGGTTACTGCCTAGGATTATTAAAAAAAAAAAACAAAAAATAAAAAGGTGCCCCCAATAATCCTTTCTGGATATTCTTTTCTCTTAATAATGTCACCCAAGTTTCTTGCAATGCAGTGGAGGAAAGGCAGCATGTTGTCCATGGCAATTGTCCATCCTATCAGGATCATTCATGCTATAGTCTCTTGGATATGTGGGTTGAACTCCCCTCAAGTTAGAGCTTGTAGTATCTAATGTGATATTTCCTACCTGTTCTGCCACAGAAAACTACTTCCGCTGCCTCAACTGTAAAGAAATGGTTTCCTTCCTTACTTTGGAGGTGCATTGAATACCTCTACTAGAGTGGGGTCCAGCAGGTGTGGAGTGTGTGCTAGGCACCAATCTACATACAATGGGCATATCCTGAAGACACAGGAGCCTAGAAGGACTCTTCATTAGGAGGCATCTGACAAAGTTGATATGCTTCGAAATTTAGGTGACAGAAGGATGCTGCCTTCTAATTTGATTGGAAGTTTCAGTTCCTGCAGAAGCACTTATCTGATTCTTTAAAGAATGACGTGTTTAACTTTGGAGTTCTTCTGCCCTCTAAACCCTGAGTAAAGAAAGAAAAGCTTTTTCTTTACTTCTGCCTTTACTGGCAGCACTCTGATAGTTCAGTTTGTCCTCTGTGGAGCCTCAAGGCTTCACTTACGTTGTGGCAGTCTGGTTTGACATGTTTGTCAACTTAACCATCAGCATGACACTGCAGCAGAACACTGGTGATTTAGGTGCAAAATAAAATTAAGATAAAAATAGTGCAGGGAAATTTCATATAATGTCAGAGACCCTATTCTGGCATAATTCCATGCCCTCCAGAATATCCTTCGATTAAACCGATTGCAAAGCTTATATGCACTAGAAATTGAAAGGCAATGTGGGTTTATCACTTAATCTTCAATATTAGTTTGTCCGTTTTTTTTATTATGTGGGACACTTTAGTTGAGTCTCTTCAGAGATGATATAATTTCTTTCTTGGTTTTCCATTTCAGAGTTGTCAGTGGAACAAGTATTCATTATAGATCATTTTGACCTGAGGTCTCCCATCAAAGACGAGGACCATAATCTGAAATATGTTCGGCTTTCTTTTGAATCTGTCATGAATTTGCTAATCTTCAGTTCACCCTCTATGCCACTCAGATAAATTGTAAGCCTAGAGATTCTGCAAATGCTGAGCAGAATCTCTCTCTTTTTTTTTTTTTTTT
>VWZU01011113.1:352895-402441 GCA_013397095.1 Sterrhoptilus dennistouni | reverse complement strand
TTTTTTTTTTTTTTTTTTTGTTATTACTTTTTTCTTGCACCAGAGATTTATTTCATGCACAATCACTTTAATTTATCAGGATATGTGTTAGGCATTTTGAATAAGATCAACACTGAACTGAACTTTCACCTGAACAGGAACTAAATTAATTTTGAGATTAAGAAAATAGTCTTTAGAAATACTAAATCTCCATTTTGCAGAAATGTGGCAATTTCACAAGAAAACGAAAGCGAGATATCTACAAAATCATTTATTGACACATTTGGCTGATCTTTGGATTAGAATAAGCTTTTATTCTTTTCAAATTTCCTTATCACTGATTATATTGTTCTGGCTTTTAATGTGCAAAACAATAACTTTCTGTAAATCTGGTTCATTGGGGTTTTTACACTATGGTTTATTATATTGCTACCTCTTAGCTAGATCCTATTCTAGTGAGGTAAATCCCAAGGGAGCTGCACTTAGATCAAACTATGCATACGTAATATGCAGCTGACATTGTTTATGAAGTGCTAATGGAAGTGGCTGATTTTGCTTCTAGTGAAGTTGGTAAATGCAGAATAAATCCTGAAATGAATGTGTATATGTGAACATCGGTTTTTGTACACACATACCTTTACCTGGCAGATGTGCTCGGGACAGGCAACACTGCTAAGAGCCATGAATATGAACACAGCACACATTTTAGCAAGATTAACAATCCCTGAACTGTAAGAAATAATGGTTCCAGCTTCTCACATTACTTATACTAGTATGAAACTGGAATGCTATGGTTAATAGTACATGTGTTTGCTCCTAACGATATCTTCCTATTGGAAAATATGATTTTAGTGAAATCAAAACTGGTTAGATGAGTTTGCTTATTTCACTGAAGCTTCAGAAAAACAATTTCATACCTTAAAAATATTCTCTTTCCAGGTCTGTAATATTTTGCTTTTCCATTATTAAACAGCTTTTGAATTTTAAAAATGCATAAAATCAAAGAATCACAGAAAAATTCATGTTGAAAGGAACTTAACCAGTCTCCTCCTCATAATGGGCTCAATGTTATACTCAAACCAGTTTATGGAGTATACAACTGTAGTAAAAAATCAAATGTGAGACAATATTGTGATTAATCATAAACCAAGGAAAAAGGATAAATGATGCTTTCAAGAAAATTTGAAATTGTCTGCTTTTTTCTGGTAAGTTATGACCCAATATTGAAAAGATTAGTTTCCCAGGAAGCAGAACCTATTTTATAACTCATTTATAACTTCAGTTGACAGCATCACAATGTACCAAAGCCAACACAATAATATATCTACCAGATTCAGCAACTGAAAACCTCATGTGTGAAAATCAAAACTGGTCAAAGGGCTACACTGTTGTAAATACTGTGGTTGATTTAGTCAGATTGAATATTGACTGTTCTTGTACACAAGAATAGGTTTCTATCCTAGAAGAATAGCAATCCAACTTGCATGCTGAGCGCAAGCTCAAATAATATGGCATTTCAGCATCAAATGGAAAAGTTTATTCCAAACAGTGAGGTTACCTGATCTCTCCTCTTTGGTTTCCTCTGCATGTCTGTATTAGTATTTTAATTCCAGAATCAGTGCGTGGTTCCTCAAACATGCTAAACCCCGTCATTCGTCTGGTTCTCACAGTCATGGAAAACTCTGACTTTCTCCTGCATCAGCTTATTGGAGCAAGTAAAAGTGAACCAAAACTAACCCACTGTCCTGAAACATATAAAATGAAATGAAGCAAGTCTTTCCACATCCCTCTTCCCCACACAGTTGATACCATAACCAGGGGAAGAAACAAAGGCTTTAAAAAATCAGCCGTGGTGTATAAAAGATGTGGATCTTAGTTAAGCACCTAATACAGTCTAGAGTGGGTTTTTAAAATTTTTTGACACTTTGATCAGACAAAATATTACAGGCAACTTTGTACAATATTTTGATAGAAGTATGCTATGAACAAACAATTCCTATTGCAAGCATGACAGGAAGAGACAGTAAAGGCAAGAAAGCAGAAAACAAACACATACATAAAGACCCACAATAAAGAGGAATAAAAATTTAAAAAGTAACAACAATGAAGAGAAATACTAAAACTAAAAATAAATGGCAGTGGAAAGAAATTAGAAGACTCAAAGATGAAAAGTGCAGTGAAGCAGCAAAATGAAGAATACAAAAAATAGAAGAGAAAAGCAAAGCAAATAAAAATTAATTATATAAATCTAAGTGCAATCACACTGCACAGAAATAAGGAAAATAGAACTAGAGAGATAAGGAAATAACCCAAAACTAAAAATATGAATGTAAATTGATATATGTGCTTTTGGAACCTGGAAACAGCTAACAAATTCTGTAATGCAAAGTAATAATGAAAATCAAGGGACAGGACAAGAATTTTGAAAGAAATTTCTTGTTCACATGTTTAAAAAAGTTTCAGGCTCACCGATTTTAGGATTTTGGATTACAACTGACAAATCTTTCCGTGGTGATAAAAGACCATAATTTCCCAGCTGCTCTCCCTGATTTGTTTTACTCTAGTGCTAGAGAGACTTGTTGGAAAGTGTCTTCTGCCTGTCCTTCAGCTGCAGCAATGTACAGCCTGCAGTGCTGGGTCTGAAATGCCTGGGCTGAGGTTAAGACATCACTTGTGATGATTTTTTGAAGGCTTGAGTTAGTTCATCCACCAAAAGTTTTGTGGAGGAACCAATTCTAAGAAGACGATATTTGATGGATAACAGTTAAACGGGTGTTTTCAACTGTATAAGAAGATGCAGGACAGAGGGAAGGGTATCAGACCTGGAGGTGTTTCTGTTAGATCTTCATCCTTCTTAAATACCCATAGTAACCTCCTAGTTGTGTTCTACCACTGTACTATTTATTTGAACATCTGAAAACTCTTGTAACATAGTGAATGATTATGGCGCCCCAACAGGATAAAAAATTTTCACTCTGAAACTCCATAGTTGAGCAAGAAGATAACATAAACATTTCCTAATCCTGCATCACAGACCACAGCTTATGATTCCTTATCCTTGCTCACCTAAATTCTTTCACTGTCAATAAAGATCTCCACTGACTTGATCTAATTTCTGTTTTGGTCTTCCTTCCTCTCCCCCACCTCTTTCTGTCTTGAGTGTCACATTGGTGGTACCTGTTCACTAGCAAAGTGAAAGGAGATTAGGAAAAGCATCTGAGAACTGCACATAGGTGGTCAGTGCGGAAAAGTAGGCTAATTCAGAGCCAGAGAATTGAATGGCTGGCAGACACAAGTAGTTAGCAAAAAGGAGTCAATGTGGATAACAGGTATGATTCAAAAACGCTGTGTTGGTAAATAAGAGGAAATTAAGTGCCCCAAGGCTGAATTGGCACTGACTTTCTGTTCCAGAGGTATTGTTTATATTTTTTTCAGAAAGTACACATTGAAGCCATGAGGTGCTTAACAATATCTTGTCCCTGCACTAACATCACTCAAAGGTGTGTGTTTCCTTCACTCCAGCAGCAACTATGGACGTGTGGCTTTTGGAAAACAGCTGGTGCCCAGTCAGCCAATATGAATGTAGGAAGATTCAGCCTGCAAAACGCCACGTAGCTATACCCCCACTCCTTCTCTAACAGTCCTGCACTATTGCTTCTTGAAGCCTTCTATCACAGGACTACCTAAATCTAAATGTATGCACCTCAATATGCAGTTTTCAGCTGGGTTCCACAGATCCAAATGATGCTGAGAGGTAACAGATGGAGGTAGCCTGAACCAACTCCCCAAGGAAGGGTCTGCCACTCCAGCAGAGCAGTGTTAGAGCTTTTATATCTGCCAGAGTACAGATCTAGGTGACAATTTCCATCTTCAGAGAGGCATTAGTATACATAGATTTAAAAAATGTAACCTCACTTTTTATTGCATAGTTTATAGAGATTTAATTATATTCACACACCATATTTAGTGAGACTCCAATTCTGTGTGAATAATATTTTTGGTCAATAACCAGCAGAGGTTGTTAAGTGAATATACACATACATGTGTGGATATATCTTTTTAATCTTATATTGATAATTATTGAAATACTACCTACAGAGAAATAATAACATGGTGACACTTGCTTTTCTTATTCTAACCCAAGAAAAAAATTGGAAAAAAATAGTCTATCAATTTCACAGCAGTGAAAGAGTCTTCATTTTCTCAATGACAATTTTGTCCACNTTTAGGTACAAATATTAAAAGGTAAAAACGTTAGGTTGTGGGGTTTCCTGACATCCTGGAGTAAATGAAAAGGAGGAATATAATAATCTTTAACCATATTAAAGGGTAAAAAAAAGAGTGTGAATTTGTTCTAGTTAAACTAAATCACTTTACCAGCTTTTGCCCTAAACAAAGCCATTTTAGCAAAATTTGTCAAATGAAACCCAAGTGGGATGAAGAGCCAAGTATTTTGCTGCCAACTCTAAATGCTGGTGACATTATCTTCTTATTTTGCCAGTGTAATAGAAAATCAATTGTAAGAAGCTACAGAAGCTCAGGTCCATAATCATTAATTATGGTTTCTGTATTACCTAAAAAAAAAAAAAAAAAAAAAAAAAAAAAAAAGTAAAAAGGTAAAACCTTTCCTGGTTTCAAATGTCGAGTTAAGCCTATACAAGGTCGATAAATATACTGAAGATTCATTGCTGTTGGCACCCTTGTTGATTACAGAAAGTACAATGTTGTTATACCTGGAAAAAAGTAAGGCAAAAGGCTGTGGAATGTAGTTGCATGAAATGCTGTATTAAAATTTATAATAGTGTTCAAAGACACAGTTGTTCGGGCAAGTGGAACTTTAAGCTATGCAGTTAATATATAAACATCGTGACTATAAAAAAATTATAAAAACATTCCAAATCTAGAGTAATGCTTTCATCCTAGCTTTGATTATCAAACATAAAGTCCACATGATATAAGGGTGCATTGATTTGGTGAACCTATTGCAACCTATCTGTCAGCCACTGCAGCAGGCTTTACTTTTTCTGTTGAGCAAATATGTTAGTCCCCTTTGCCATGTAAAACATACTTTTTGTTAAGTTGGAGGAAGCAACTTGTAAAGAAAAATCCTCAGGTTTGGACTCTAAATTTGAGGTAGCACAAGTATTTGGAACTGATGTTATTCAGCAAGGTTGTCCTTAGCCCTTTTTGTTAAGATAAAGCTTGCTTTTGGGCAGAAAGGGAGGCTCAGGCAAAGTGTCTATGGCTTCATGGTTTTTACTGCTATGCTTGGGATGAAAAGACATTTGTGGTCTAGCCTCTGTGGGATATACCAAGTTCCTTGTAAATATTAGGTCACCCATTGATTTACAGCTTTACTGCCGAAGTTTTTTGGACAAAGAAAAATAAACCGAGTAACCCATCTTTTGAAAATGTACTTTGCATGTACCTTTCATTACACAGCATTTCAATAAAAGAAATAGAGCTCAATGACTTGAGGCAATATTCTATTTACAGATAGTTTATTTTTAATTATCTTCTGCTTGTAATGCTTACTGTAGACTGTATCTTCTATACATTTACACAGATTAGTAGTGGCTGAAACAGAAATAAAATTGTTTGCGTTTTTTCTTAAACCCTTGGCTTTTTTAAGGCTTCACACTGCAAATGGAAAATCTGGCATTATAACTAAAATGTTTTGCTATGGAAGGCTGTCATGGAATCATGACAAGTTTATCGGTATTTGGAAACTCATGTTTTCCAGTTACAGCAATGCCTGCTTGTCTGGAGCAGTCACTGTGGTTATTTTTCCACCATAGCCAGTAGAGGATGATGGCACTGTCAAAGTTCCATGTCTCAAGGAAACCTGATTGCCTTTTCAGGGCTGTCTAGTTTTGCTTTCTTGACATCTGGAGGAATGTTATATGATTTGGATTTCAACACAAATCAGAATCATTGCAATGTGCAAGTAGTAATTTGTATTTATGTACCAAAGTCTATATTTTAGGATATTGCACAAAATCCCTGTCTGCATCATTAAATGGTTGCACTCTAGTATTTATTAACCAGTTTTCTACTGACAGCAATACATTCATAAGGAGATGTTCTTCTGGCATATATATGTATTTGTTATAATAATCACAAAACATCCTAGAGGGACTATTAAACGTGCCTGTTTCTACAGTCTATTTATGTAATGCTTATTATATGCACAGCATATATCTGCTTTTCAAGGAAATTGCAATAAAATGTGCAAATAGTAATCTCTTTAAGGCAAAGACTTTTTATTCCAAATGCATTGCCGGCAGCCAACAATGAAAAACAGAGTAAGATATGTATAGTGTGTTGTCACAAGATACATCAGATGTGATCACTGTTACAAGTCTCCTTTCCCTAAAGGTATTTTTTCTTAGGCTGTCCTGAAGAAAGCAAGCCTTTTGAACAGGCTTGGTAATTTTCTCTGCAGGGTCAAGAGATGTGCAAATTAGAAGTTGCCAAAAATATTTCACAGGCACATACAGACTAAGACCTTGTACTTGTCTTTAAACAGCCAAAGAATCTCAAGTCTAGCAAGTAGACTAGAGACACGTCAAGTGATGAAATTGAATGTGAATGTAAAAGCTTTTCTCTGCTAAAAAAGAACACAGCCTTTAGATTAATATTAGCGAACCCTACTATGTCACATTGCTACAATAAGCATCTCTCTCTGGGAAATAAGAATACATTAGTTCAGGTCAATATCTGCATTCCCATCAGACAAAATTACCTAACTGTCTTTGTCTGGTAATGATAATGACATTGTTAGCCTCCAGGGAGTTGACGTCACACAACTAAGCAACTCAGGAAGAGCAGTGTACAAGTGTACGAGTGAACTGGCAAAGACCTCCATGGCTATGGACTGATTCAGCTGATGAATGCTGCTTCAATGCTGTAAAAAAATCCAAATATGCCCCAAGCTGCGTTTTAAAAAAAGCAAGTAACTTGCAAAAGAACGTTTTAGGCATATAAACAGTTGTAAGCGACCCATCAGGAAGGAAACTATTTCAAGAACAGGAGGCGTGACTGAATCAAATCTATGGTGCACTAACCATGCTCAGATGTATACGTGTGTATTTGCATTTGTGATGGATAATATTCCTTTCCACTCTAAAAAATTGAAATTCTTTGCCTGATCTCTTTCTCTGTACATATCTACTGACCTATATGCCCCTGAATACATCCTGGAAGTGCACTCAGGTCTTCCAAAGGCAGCCAGGAGAAAGTAACTAAATATCAAAGCCTGTGAATAAGGCTAACTGTACTGTATTATCATCACTGAAGTGACACATGAAATTTTTGCCACTAAATAAAGAATGACTGTGAACTGTTTGAACACTTTGTCTGTTTAATAAGAAAGGAACAGCCAGTTTATCAGAATGATTGTGAGGAATAAGGTAGGATTTTTTTGGTGTTTGTTCAAGGCTTTACATGAAACTAATTCTCTCTGTATATTGCATTTATTTGATTAAAAGAGAAGTTCAGTCAATACTGCTGTAAAAAGCCAAGGCATGTCTGAACTCATTAAAGTACGGTTTGTACATTGACACTGATGAAAGACCTGCTGCTGGTGCTGCTGCAAGTCCATTTAGTTTTTATTTGACATCAAGTGGCTTTGCCTGTACTGTCAGAGCTTGTATATGAAGCTGCACTACCACAAAAAAAGAGCACATCTGACAAGGAGCCAGGGATTTCTCAAATGATACCTAGACCTTGCCTCATTTGCCTGATGTGCGTGGTATAACAGGTCTGGGCAATTGCCTTTTCTTTTGCTTTCTTCCCCATCTCAAAATGGTGCCTATGCTCTCTCCACAGTCTGCTCCAAATAGCTGTGTGTGGGAGGAGATACCTGCAGCACAGCTTCTCCTACCCGCAATCCACTTCACATATGTTTGAGATGGGGAGAAGAAGCGGGGCAGTCACAGGCACCCGAGCTCGGCACTTGTGAAAGGAAGTAGCTCTGCTAAAGCAAAATCTTCTGCTGCCAATGGTTTTCAGCCCACTGGGCTGCCAGGAAAATCTGCTGTCAGTGGATGCAGCTTACCTAACATAACTGTGCAGACAGACTTTTTGTAGGGCATTCATGAAGGCTGACTTAGCCTGCTCAGGCACATGTCACCAGACTGCCTCTATAGCCTGGGCAGGAGCAATGAAGCATGCAGGAACATTATGGGATCCTGTTTCTCTCTGGTGACTGCAGAGGTGACTATCCACACTACGCTAAAGTTAGCTTCCATGAAAACGTTTTTAGTTGGGCTTTTATCAAAATGACTGTTTCAGGGTCGAGCAGATTATATTCCCATAGCTCTGTTTTGACATGCTGTTTTGCTTTATTTCTCTCTTCATGGTGCTTCTTAAGCACTGCCCAGAATTTTTAGAATCTTCAGATCTGATCTGATTCATCTCTTTTGAATAGCCTTGCAATGTTAGCCAGAGACGATCCTTTTTATTCCCTCTTTTTATCTGCAAGCTAGATTTCTAAAAGGATTTGTCCCACTCTGCTTATCTGAAATTTTCTTTGTTGATCCTCTTTAATGATTTCTGAGTGCACTGGTCAATTCTGACCCTGTTTATTAGGGCACAGAAGTCTCAGAAATACTTGCTCACTGGAAAAAAATACAGAGGGGAGGCTGAGGATTTAGGCTTGATTAACCTGGGGAAGAGTGTCTCCCCTGTATATCTATAAGCAGGTCATCGAGAAGGCGGAGCTGGGCCCTTCACAAGCTTGCAAGGCAGGAGAAGAGGCATAAATTGAAACAGAAGTGTTTCAGGCTGGATACAAGAAGAAGATGTTTCTCCAAGTGGACAGCATCTGAGAGAAGCTCCTCACTCACACTGAAGGTTTCAAGATCCAGCTGAATGAAGACCTCAGCAACCTGTTGTGATCTCAGAACTGACCCTGCTTTGAGTGAGATCTTGAACTAGAGCTCTCCAGATATCCTCTCCAGCCTTGATTATTTTGTAATTTGTTTTATCCATAGAGAATCTTAAGCACTGCTGGGCTTAGGCCAGAATGCCTAACCAAACGCAGTGGGGTTTTTTATTATATTTAGGAGGAAGCATTTAAAAGTTTGTCTATATTTTTAGCAAATAAACTACTTAAACCTCTCTATACATATATATATCAATTAACCTGGGAAAGTTGAGGTTTGTGCCTTATGAATCTCAGAACTACACATGACAATGATAGTTTGATATCCATTCTTGCAACCATGTTCTTGGGATTTAGGATCCTTGCCTTCTTCAGCATTGTCTCCATATCATTATTTTCCTCTGACTCATGAAACAGAAGATTTATATTCCCATATCAGGAAGCTGCTGAGCTCCACTCACTTTAATGACAAAAATCCCTACAGTCTTCCCCGTGTGTCTAATCTGGAAAAGCCCAAATCCTATTGCAGGCACTAAGTGACAATCATTCAAATGTCTAAGCAAAATCTTTACCAAAAGAGGCAGCAGCAGCATGCTTCTGCATCCAGAATCACACCCTGCTCTCAACTCTTTCTCACCTCCCAGTTCTTTCATCGGAGGGAATGCTTGTATGAGAGAGGAATCAGTCATCCCTATAAAGGCCTGGAAAATCTCCTTTCTCATCCTCCACTCCTACAAGGCACAGTGGCATCCAGATGAGTCCAAAGTTCTCACTTTTTTTCTCTTCTAGCACACCTGCTATCATCAAAAGGAAGGTTGTTAGGTTGCCTCTGGGGTTGTTCTCTTGGCAGTACAGTCAAGCATAGTGCTGCTCTGATGGCTACTCTGCACACAGGACACAAAGCTGCTCTGCCCTCTGATACTGTTCCCATGCTTTGTGCCTGTGAGACCATTTGGAGGGAGGGGAGATGTTCACTCAGAGACACTTTATCAGCGTCTATTACAAACACCTGCTGTGAACATCCTGTCTTTTTTTCTCCCCAAGAAAGCTCTTTCCTTCAACCCTT
The DNA here is from genome assembly GCA_013397095.1 of Sterrhoptilus dennistouni. Taxonomy (NCBI): domain Eukaryota; kingdom Metazoa; phylum Chordata; class Aves; order Passeriformes; family Zosteropidae; genus Sterrhoptilus; species Sterrhoptilus dennistouni. The sequence continues at coordinate 392,509 of VWZU01011113.1, read as the reverse complement.
AGCAAGGTCTTGATTTGTCTTGACCAGGGTTCATCCTCAGATGCCTTTCTCCCTGTCACAAATTGGCAGAATATCCTCTTCTAATTCCACCTGGAGAAAATTTGGTAAGGAGCTAGATTTGGCAAGCAGAAAGCAAAAGCCCAACTTTGGCCTTTTAAATGATATTTTTAACTTCCATGGAGGAATTCCAGCTGGGAAGTCTACCCCCGAGTTTCTATTTACCCCATCAAGATAATGTTACTGCAAACATGGTAATCAACTTGTGTTATTTAGCTGAAAATTACATTTTGGGGAAAAGAAAATGAAATTAGCTTGTTGAAAGATGGACTCTGCAATACTTTCTGAATGAATGGCAGGTGAATGGCCCTGGCACAAAGATACTATGGGCAGACTGCTTTGCAGGTCCTGAGCATAGAATGCCAGTTAAGGACACTAGATGTGCACACAGATTAAGAATTAATAGGGTTTATAAATATATTCTGCCAGTCAAACAATATTAACTTTAATTCCATCTGTAAAATGGGTTTGCATGCTACACATCTTTGTATATTTGTGAGTGCTAAAGCTGTTTTAGTAGAATGGACAGGCATGTATTTCATATTCTGGCAGTAAATTAAGCAATGGTTAATTTTGATTCCCCAGGTACTCATCCAAAAAGATTATTGGGAAGTTTAGGTCCCAATATTACTTTCTAGATGTATTCACTTTGCAAACTTACTCTTTCTTGAAATCCTTGTAGTCTTTTGTGATTTTTGAGTGTTAATTTTTTTCTCCATCTCCAGAAACTACGGTTTTGGGATTAAGAAAAGAGAGTTTTTATATTAAGGAATCATTCTCGTGAAATAATGAGGCGGTTTTTATTGTTGTTTTGTTTTATTAAGAGATTCTGCTCAGATTTCTTTTGTAAATATTTTTTCAAATTCACAACAAAAATACTACCCATATTTGTTTTAATGGAACACCATTTTGGAATGATAATTGGAGTGGTTTTCCTGTGGAAGAACCCAAGTAGCAAACACAGCTATACCAAATGCAATCATTACAATCCATCTTGAGAGAAATTCAGTCCCCCTCAGGCAAAAACTGAAAAAAAAAAAAAAAAGTTTAAAGAAGCAATCTGCTTGGTGTTTATCTACACATGGGCACACATGCCTAATATTCCTACTGACAGCCATTTATCTTTTCCCTGCTGATTCTTTCTGGTGCTTCATGTTAGTTATTGTTTTTTTTCATTATAATTTTTCCAGTTGTATCCCAAGTATATTATGTGATTTATAACCAAAACCTTGATCTCTGATATAAATAACCTGCACACTGAAAACATCATTAGCCTAATATGCCACAGGATACTGAAACACTTCACTGATTGCTACAATAAAAGTCAAAAGGATTGATTGTGTAAGAATTCCTTCAGGTCATTAGATTGCTGTGGCAGGTGCTGTTTTATTTGCAAATTCCAACAAAAAAAGCTAGCTTCCAGCAATATAAGATTGTGAGGATAGGAAAATTACAATGCTTGGAATATTTACGCAATATATGTCAGCCTCTTCATTTCCATGGCTTGGACAAGTGGAGAACCTGTAGCAGACTGTAGTGTATTGTTTTAGAGAACAGAGAGGACAAAGAACTTGCAAACATTTCTGAAGAGTTTGATATATGCATTCAAATCTAAATACAAGATTATCTTAATGAAGTTCTGGAAGCAGATAAGATTATTGTTAGTGGCGTTAAATTCATGTGTCTGAGTGTATACATGACTGTACTATGCATGTCCATATATTCAAGTGGGCAATTCCATCTAGTTTCTATTACCTTTGGTACAAAGACATGGTGGGATAGACCTATTAATGGAAAATGAATTAGATATTTGTCAACATCATATGCCTAAACTCAGAAGAAGTAACAGAAAGGAAAAATATCTTTTCCAAGTCGACGTGGGTTCATCACAATAGCATCTTAACATATTCATAAAAACATTGATTGCAGTGTCTGCTCTCTCTCATACGTGCTTCTTTTTCCCTCTCCTTCCTTCTATCCTGATGCAAGAGTTTGGGGGTTGAATTTGGTTACTTTCTAATTATTGTTACTCTGTAATATGCAATACATATTTTCTTAGTGAGGTATATCAAAAAAGGCACCTTTTTAATTTGAATGTAGAGTACCTTAGTTCTTGTGAGAACATGTCCTGTAGTCTTTCAGAAAGAGACATAAGAGAACAGGCAACTGGGAAATAAAATTTAAAGAAAAGTTTAATCATTGAAACACTAAGCATGATCTCTGATCATCATCTCTTCTCCTTTAAAATCCAAACGAGACTAGTATGTGTAGCAAGTGACACAGTAGATGAGGAAATTACAGTAACTTCAGGATCTGAGTGTCATTTCTCAGTGCCATTAAAGTTCAAGGGAGAGATTTGGTAGCATGGACTCTGTCATATCCACAATATCGTGGCAGCACAGGAGTATATGCTCAGCTCTAAAAACAAACTGGGAAGACTGGTAATGTCTCCTGAACTCAAAATTAGCCTCACTGATCTCGCTCTGAAGTGCAGCAAGATGAAGTGCATCTTTCCAATATCCCAGATGGTTCTTGTACAATCCCTATAACTTCTTTCAGTCTCCTATTCCCTTCCTGCTTTCCTTCCAAAATGCCACTGACTATGAATAATTTAATTTTCCTGCCAGAGTTCTCCATCACTTTCTCCAGCCTTAAGAGAGTAACTTTCTAACACTGTATTTCAATGTCTTCTGGCAGAATATTTTCCATCTGCTTTTTCGATGTGTGAGTGTGGGAGGGGCAGAGGAGGCTGGGATGGCGGGGGTGGTGTCAAGGAACAACGCCAAGACATACTGCTCTCGTTGAGATGATCTACTGCTTCCTTTCTGTTTCCACAGGGCTTGGTACACTGCTCTCACTTCTCTTCAGCGTGGCTGCTGCTCTTCACTTCTCCCTGAGCTAAGGATAAGAAGGAAAGAGGAAAAGAAAGTCAACTTCTCAATGCATAACTTTCAGAGTGTGTTTAGACTGGAAAAGTCTCTGAAATAAAGCCTTTATTCCACTATCCTGGGCTTTTTGTCTCAGTTAGCATTGTAGCTTGCATGAAAAGTATTTGAAGTATGAACACTGATCTGAATATCTGAATGGACACAGGGAGCCTGGCAAGAATGGGGGCACCCACAAGGAAAGGGAAATCTATCTCTGGAAGAGATCACTCTGGACATTGCTCTGGGAACAGGGAGAACGAAGAGATTTTTGGATATCACAAAATGTAAATAACATAAAGCCATAGCTGTTCTCCAAGATACTATTTATAGGAATAACACAAGGTTATTTGCCATGCGCATTTTAGAGTTTTGCCTTTACAATGAAGAAATCCCAACAATGTTTTCCTCTTCATCTAAAATTAACCTAAATCCCAAATAGTTTTCCTCTATTTGAGCTGGGAAGACTCAATAAATCTTAGGTCTTCCCTACATCTAGACATGCCTTTGAAGTGGTTTTCTGTGACAATACATAAATAATGGGAAGCTGTAAGAGACATCCTGAAGCAGTCTTTAGGATTGCATTGAAGTACAGTTATATAATAAGAAGAAGCAACTTGGATTAGCTCATGAAAGTCAAGAAACATGACAGGAGGCATTAGGCTTAAAGTGGAACTTATTAAAGATAGATTAAATAATGCAGTATCCTGTTGTCCTAAAGGACTGTTCAGGCCGTTTGATGCCTGTGGCTAAGCCTGGTGTGGTGCACCCCATCACATTCAATCACAGATGCTCAGTCCAGCTGTGCAGGGACTCTGTGTAAATAGAGAACTCTTGGAAACCCCACCCACCTTTGCCACAAGCCAAGGAACTGAACTCATTCTGTGGTGCAATATTAGATCATGGAAACAGAATGCGGAAACCTATGTGCAGTTCTGCTCCTGCTGCTGACATGGAAAATGGCTGCTTATTGTTCCATTTTCATTGTGATCTTGTGCATTTCTTTCTTCTGAGTTCTGCTAAGTACTGTGACAATTCATCTAAATTATATAGTTTCTCAGTGGATAATTGATTATTACATATAGTAGCATTTTTTGCATATTATGTGTGTTCTTCAGTAGATAGTAGTCTGAGCATATCAGTATGATTGGCAGGGAGTTGGATGAGAACTCCCCAGTCTTGAAAGTTGCAATGTAAAATTATCTCACTTAAATGTTCATGAGATAAAGACATGACTTTTCCTTTTGTTTCTAAGAATCATTAAAGCTGAATTATGCTCCTCTATTGCAAAGTAGAAAACTTAGTTACTGATATCTATTTGTCAGCGTTATACTGTGGATATATAAGCACTTTTTTCCTCCATAGTCTTATCTGAGTTTGACAGATGAAAATCTATGTGCAGCTGCGTAATTAATTTATACTTTGTCAAAGTTACGGAAAGATTTGAATGGCAATTCAGAAGAATCTCATGCAATGCTTAAGTTAGATCATTGCTCCATGCACCTTACAGTATGTACAAGACAAAGACTGAAATCTACAGCTTTGTTCTATTTTGCATTAAATTGTAGAGTTCTTTTTTCTTCTTCTTTTTGAGCATATGCCACCAAGCATGCTAATGAACCAGTCAAAGAATCAGCTGTACTAACACTTAATGAGAATTCAAAGAGATTTATTTAGCCTAGCATCATCGTTTCAGTGAAGATTCAAAGAGGATTAATTTGATTTATGTCAAAATGGAGGAATCTTTATATAATCTGCAGTCAAACTTTCATGAATATATTTATTCGGACTTCCAAAGTTCTTAAAATTCATGTGTAAAAGTCTATGAGAGAAGAAGACAATATTTATTTATATGTAAATTATTCTTTTTATGCATAAAATCTATTTTAGGTTTCAAATGTGTTATATCTCCACTTTGCAATGCTTGGGAATTTGCAGGATAAAATGCAGAGCTTTTGAAATCAATGAGTTTTATATGTGATTATAATAGACTCCAATATTCATTTAAACAAAACTAATGGGCAGACACAAGTAAGAAAAAATTATACAACGTTATTCTTAAGAGCACTCTACTGTACCTAAAAGAAAGGTTTTTCTGGAATACATATCACACATACAGAATACACACTAGTGTGTTATCAGCATTTCATTGCTCTCTTTTGGGAAAGCTGCATGACTCACATACCCAAGTAAAAAACTCGTGCTAATAACATCATTTCCATGCATCAAAATTTCACATACAACTATATTGAGTATGGAAAAGACAGCTGATTTTAAAACCAGCAGGATTTGTAAGTACATCACTGTTCCTCAAACCCCACATCATTTCCATTTCCAGGAACTGTGTATGGCATTAAGTGTCTTTTCATACACCATTTCCATGGCTGTTCACGCACTACTGCTTTCACACAATGACCCCATATCATGCATGATGATACTGAGTCACAGATGGCTTTAATACAAAAAGCTTTGTGTTGAGCCATTTTCTTCACATACTCATTGAAATCCAAATTATTCATGAGTAACTGTACTTTTGTTAGGCAACTTGGGCTGTCTAAACTCCAAATTCACAAGATTATTTATGCTTGGCCGGAAAAGAAAGAAATTATAGCACGCAGTATCAAATGACCTGACCGGCTTTTACTATGTCCTTCTGTTGGTGGTTTTTTGTTTGTTTGCTTGCTTTCTGTTTTGGTTCTTTTTCTTTCTTGTTTGTTTTGGTTTGTTTATTTGCGGTTTTGTTTGTTCATTTGTTTGTTGTGTTATTTTGTTTTGTTTTGTTTTTAAATGTGTTGTCTGGTAGGGCTCTTTAAACAATAGGGAGAAGTAGCACGTGAATATAATCCCTTGGTCTGACTTGTTCTTCCCAAGATTTTAGGTGGACATTTCCAAAACCAACTATGAGAGACCAAAGCACTTTACTTGATCCAAGAGGCTATTGGCAATTGATATTAACATACAAATTAAGCAAACCTTCCAACTGATATGCATTTAGGCATATAACATGAGGAAAACCGTAGATCTAGTCTTTGCAAGAATGTCCCTGTCCCACCAACTTCACAGCACAACACAGACTGTATTCCACTTCAGTATTCTTCCATGCTTATTAAGGGTATTTGCTAAAACATTTTGTCTCTGAAAGGACTTTCATGCTCTCTGGCTGTGGCCAATGTTCTCTGTCAGCCATCATGCTCAGCACATATTAATAATGTTATGCTTCAGTGATAAGAAATTAACATCTTGTACTGTCTGACTCACTGTATGGATCCTGCACATAGCTGTTTAGTCATTCAGAACGAAATATTAGCCTTGGCATTGCCTCAAAAAAGTGACGTAGGGAAAATCCATTTTTTTCTTAATTTTAAATAGTCACATATATTTCCTTTCTATATTAACAGCATTAAGGTGTGCAGAATAATGCACCATTCTTGGCCAGAGAAACCTGAAAATTGTAAGCATGTGGAAAGGATATAAGGCTGGTCCAGGGCAGTTTCCATGGGCATCAAAAAATATTCCGCCACTGCCATCAGCTGGAGCAGAGCCTGGGGAGCCCTGAACAATTCAAAATCTAAAAAGAATCTTTGAAAAAGAAATTTGAAAAACTAGAGAAACGTTTCTTTGGCAAAAGTAGTAAAATGTATTCCTCCCTAAATGAAACCTGAATATGAAAGAACATGTTAAAGTTTCAGTTAGAGCAGCAGGATGGAAGAAGTCAGGCTTCTCATGAATCAGACCAGAACACAACTAGCAATGGCAGGTTTAGACCGAACGTGAACAAGCTGACCTATGTAGTGATGGAGAGCTGACAGGGGCTTTAGCAGAGTAAGTCTCACTGGCTGATTTGGGTCCCTCTCTCCTTTCCAGTCACCATCTTAACAAAATATGCAGGAACATGATATCTCTGAGACCTCTGCAATTGTCTTATCTTGTTGTATTTGACTAACTCATTAGGCAATTATTAGGTAGTACTGACAGATGAATTCAAGGACCTTATTTACTAAAAAAACCAGCTGAAAGTAGAAAGATTGTAACAGTGTTCTTTAGGTGAGAGTCTCGGCATGATTTTAATTAAAGGGTGATTTTGGTGTACAGTTACACAAATAAGCAATCAGGTTATTTTAATGTGGTTTAAAAGGAAAGAAGAATATATTTAATTTCACTGAAGCAGGAAAAGAATTCTGCACAGAACAGGTTATAATGATGATAAATATCATCTGCTACTGCAAAATGCACGTTCTGTGTTCAGTCAGTTGTGTTATGATAACTCTGTTATGTAAAGTCAGGTCATGTGAATGTAATGCCATTTAATGGGATAGGTTATAAAATCGGCTCTGATCTGAATGAAAATCCATTACAATTTCCCATTTTCGCCTTGACAAGGGATAAAAACTTTGAAGTGGCCTACATTATCTTGGCTGTGAACATATGGTATTTCATTTAAAAAAAATGAATTTACTTTTCCTTGGCCCAGAATGTAATTATAAAGAGCACTCACCTCTACTCTTATACTGCAATATGTATGTTTCAAATACAGGAAAGTTAATTTTGAGCTCAGAGCCTGAGATCATTGGGATGGCTGCAGTATGGGGCTCAGTATGACTAAACTCTCCATTATTTACTTTGCTTTTTGTCTTTTAATATCTCATTGAGCCTAATATTTTCTCTGTCACGAGTACCTCCATCTGGTGATATAGTTCTAACTCAGGGTAATTCCTGTTCCATGCAATGCAACAGCATTGTAATGAGTAAAATAAAGGAGTGAAACATCCCAAAAGGTGATACTCCTGGAGAACAGCTGAATGTGGAATATAATATCTTCACAAACCACATCAGTTAACAAAAGTAATTCCCTTTTATTCCTGTTATCACTATGTGCAAGAGTGGCGGGTTCCCCTCACATAAACTTAGGTCCTTGTCCTACAAGAAAAAAGAGTAAACTTTACATAACTGAGATCATACCCTTCACAGAGTGACCTTGAAGAACTACTTCAGTGTCTTATTCACACAGTAAAGAGAAAACAATAATCATTGCACAGAAAAAAACCCACATTGGACTGTGTTAGAGACCTAGGAATTTTTTGAGTCAATCTATTCAGAAACATGGTTTCTGAGACGTGAAATGTAGAATGCTTCTCCAGGCCTTTTGAAAAACAGATTACTCAAAAAACAGTAAGTAATCATAATGAAAGCTCTTAGGTCAACCATGAGCTTGAACTTTTTCAGTAGCTATTCACAACAGAAATTTGAGTATTTTTTCACTGATGTATAATGAAAGGAGTTATGTCATCTTCTAAAAATGTACTGGTTTTTATAAAATATTTAATATGATCCTATGCTATGTAAATAAACTGTAGAAAGAATAATATACTAATTACTACAAGAGATCACCTTCCACCTAATTAACAAATCTCTCGAACTTCCTCTTAACATACACTGTGGATGGTATCTTGTTTTAATGTGTTATTTTTATAATCTGTCCTTTTTCTAGAAGTAAAAATGGGATGAGTACCATTTTGGATATGGAGATTTGCTAGACAAACTCTCTCTAAGGCTTCCCACATGATAACATTCCTTTGACTTTCAAACTGTGGCCTAACTTTTAAAATACATATGCTGCACATGGAAATATTTCATGTCTTTGGAAGCGAAATGAAAGTATATTTTAAGAATTAAAAATGCCAGGAAATTCTCTCCTGATTTTTCTATTTCCTAAATAAATGCAAAAGGAAAGATTCACAGCTGTGGCTGTCATAGGGCCAGGACAGTGACTTTTCCCTTTTTTCCTTTCCTAAGTTTAATGGAAAGCACTTTATGATTAAATAGTTTATGAGAACAGGAAATGAAATTTGTGATGTCCGCTTTTAGATACTGTCCAGTTTCTCTAAAGGGCCTAGAAAACAACTGAAAGCACAGTTTAAGAGTGTTGCATTTACAGTGGATACATTACCCAGGAGACCAGGACTTCTGGTGTTGCCTGTGGGGTTTGGGAAAAAACACTCTACTTATACTCCACTCCCACTTCATTTAGGGTTGGAAAAATTAATCTGAAGAAAAAGTGTAATTCACCTGTTACAAGTGTTGTTTAAGTCACTCATGTCTACTTTCCATGATTTGTGCAAATGCATGGTGATATCCCCACTAATTTCAAATGACAAAATATTCTTCTCATCTTTGCTCTCACAGCTAGGCAGGAAGGCTGACATTTATGTGTTTTGCTTAAACCTGTGATTTGCTTTCTAGAATGATTTAGAGCCCTATTCAACAAAATTTTTAGTGCTTTAGGCTGGTGGTGGTTTCACTTACTTTAAGATATCAGCTGTACAAGTGAGCTCAAAGGTAGTTAGATCTGCTCTGAGTCAAAGCAAAAAAGGAAAACATTTTTTGCCAGAAGCATCAATAGTGGCTAAATATTATTTCTCAAAACAGACCTTCAGTTTTGACTAAGTCAAGTTAGCTATTAATTTTGTTGTTTATGCTGCAAGCAGATGCATTTACAAACACGGAAACGAGTCATTCACTTCCTCTCTTTCCATATTTTGTTTATTATTTTGAAAAATTTATAAAAATTTCTAGGAGTAGTACAATCCTTCGTGGTCTCACCCTTCAGTCAAATGACAAATTTCTTGAAGAGTGTTTGGTGATATTCTTCCTAATAGAACAAACATCATGAACATTCAATATATAGAGAAGCGTTAATATTCACATTTGATTATCTGCTTGTTTAACACTCTTTTTTTCTGAGATGCTTTTAAAAATTATATTATTTATTCTTTGCTTTTCAGTAAATATTTTATTTGGCATCCTTGTTCTGCTTTTCCTCCCTGAAATAAAAAATTTGTCACATTTCAAAGTCCGCATTTACATTGTTTTGTCAGTCCTCCACCTTGTATCCTATTCTTTCTATTGTTTTCTAAAGGGTGTCCCAAATAAGGTAAATGAAGGGTGTAATTTTTGGTTCACTTTAGTGAGGTTACACATTTTTATGAATTTATCTTAGATGGCCAAAACATTTTTATTCACTTATAAATATGGTGGTGTGTGTTTATACTTAATTCAGTACAAATAGAAACCATTACTCAAGAATAGTAAGTAAACAAGAATCACAAGAACTTTGTCTGATAAACAGGGTGTGAAAGGAATGAAAGCGAATGACTGGTGTTTATGTTTGCAAATATGGTTTGAAAGATTCAATAATGGTAGTTATCGTTATCATAAGGGAACTTCTTGGAGAAAAAACGCAGCCATTAGCAATGCTGTTAGGCAGTTTGAATACTTTTCTAGCAAAATAGGGTGTGTTTTAAATATTGGCATTTTAAAAAGTTTTATTAAGGCAAATTTCTCTGAGGCCAAACCTTGAAGGTTGTCATATTATATTGTTACACTGTATAAAATTATGTAAGTTTTACTTAAATTCAGAAAAAGTCAGATGGCACATAATACACAAGAAGATATTTTGCTTAAATATTTTTATAAGTAATATTTCAATTTGCTCCTCTTGGTGCACACTACTCCCTTATATAAATACAGCTATTGATGTCAACCATGCAAATACAAGCTTGTTGTTATACCCAAGTTGTTGTCCCTGGTGTAGCTTCTGTAGCTGAAGCCTACATTTAAAATATTGACCTAGAAAGATAAAATAAATTTTATTTTTGGAAACTACAAAATTTCAGATGTGTTTATAAAATAGGAATTCCTATCAGACCATGCAGCCCTGCTAAACAGAGACAATGTGCAGACAGACTGTATAGGAAGTGCTTCTTGACCACATTGTGACAGTGGAAATTTGGAGAGCTAGTGTGTCCCATCTGGAAAAGCCACTTAAATCACTAATACCTGGGACTCTAATGAGCAATAAAAGTGCTTCAGATACAGGACACAAAAAATTTTATGAATACCCCCTACTAGTGCACTGTCTCACAAATGTTCCTCTCTACGTGTAGGGAAGGAGAGATAGGTCTTAGAATTACAAACTTCTTTAATATCTGTCTATATATAAGCTTATCTAGTTATTTATAAAACTATATAAGGTTTCTAAACTATATTTGTATCTCTTTCTCTCAGCAACCATGCCTCTTGCTATTTTGGGGTGATAGTTGATAGCCAAATAAATCCTATTTGCTATATTCAGCCCACCTTTTTTTTTTTGTTTCTTATAGCTAACGGCTGTGGATTTCATCAGTTTGACCTTGAAAAGACTTGCTATTTGCCTCATAGGACAATACAGATATGATGTGCTTATGAAAGGGTGACAGGAGTTAGCAGTCATGGACCAGAGATGAATTCAAATTGAAGATTTCATATTATAAATGAGGTGGAGTTGTGGACAATATGTTACCTCTCATTGGACAAAAAAACCAGGAAAGTTATATTCTAACTTTTCCACCATCTCACTGCAACCTGCACCTCTGAAAGTGTGCTATAGATTCTCCTTGTTCAGTGCTAAATTTGGACAGAAAATGAAATTAGTCTTATCTAACTTTAGATCACTCCAGTGAGGATGCCAACAACCAGGCTGGTCACCCCAGGCCCACTTTACAGTCATGTAGACACAGAGTTACAGTAGGGTGAGACACACAGGCTTTGTATGAGATGGATGTTCACTGATTATCCAACTTGCAGTTATCTGCATGGGTTCAGAGGAGGTTTAGCCTAGTCTAGTCTGATGTTTAGGCAGATATCATCCTCACTGTCAGCTGTAGCTAATAGAAGCTGCAGACATTCAGCACTACTGAACATCAGACTCCATTTCTGACATACATAATTTGCAATGATTCTTCTGTGGCTATGCTGGAAAAGCACTCTGATCTGTTACCAGAAATACGTTACAGAAGGAAGTGACAAAAATGCAGCTTTAGACATTAACTCATCCACAAAACTGTTTTAATAGTTGATAAACTGTAACTATTTCGTAACCTCAAGTTTATATATGACTTCTGAGAGGTGGTCAGAGACCATATGGTGGGGGGATCCATAGGAGAGCCTACAAATAAAATTGATAGTGAGCTAATTCTTCAAAACTCTTCAAACTCAGCATTTAAATATGTTCAAAAGTATAGGACTGTATTCAAGTTTACTTTAAATACTGTCCATCTACAGTTACTGAAGTTGATTCAGGAAAGCATTGTATCTGAAAAACAAATGCAGTAAAAATGCAGAGTATTTTACTGGGAGGTTTTAGAGAGCTACTTATTTTAAAAGTTCATCTTCCTCTAGTTTATCTCACTTTTAAGACATAAAATTACATACCAGACATATCTTTTTAAAAATGAAACCTTTCTTTTTGTCAAAGCAGTAGATGCCAAATCTATGTGTGGTAGAAAGTACTGTGCATGTGCATACAGGATAGAAAAAAAGAAATGAAAAAATTTTTTACTTCGTGTTCCAAAGAGTCCAGTTTAATCTGATAAAGGTTTTGTAAGAGGCTTAAGAAAGTGTTAGAAGAGATCATAGGCTGATTTGAAGGAAGTGGAAAAGGAAGAAGTGGAGCCAAGGCAGTGCCTCAGCTGTGACACGGCATGATGGAGCATGGTGTAAATTGAAGCAAAACAAAACTTCCTCTCTAGTACTTCTGTAAAATAATAGCTTTCCTGCTTTATGATATTGTGTCTTGAGTGTAACTAGGGCTTCTAAATATCAGGAAAAAGAAAAAGATGAGACCCTACTCTCCTTTTGAAAATTTGTTTACAGTTGTGATCCCAAGTTAAATTCCAGTTCCAATTAAAGAAAAATACTGAGGGTATTGAACATATCTTAGGGTTTGAGTTACTAAGATGACTAGAGAGCAAGAAACCTAAATACCTCAACTCTCTGTGACTGTCTGCATGATGATACTGATCCTTAGCATAAACCATGAAAATAAGAAATAAAAAACTTGTTCTTTTTGCTCTGCAAATCTATATATGTATTCAGATTATTCTTTTACTGTTACAGATGTATTATCTGAACTGGCTATCCTAGACTAATTCCAACAGATTGCATTGTGATGTTAGAATCTATGTGAATACATGGATACTTGACTATTAAAAAAAAGCCAGTTTTTCCATCATGACAAAAAGTAGCTAGTAGCTATTTCACAAGACAGAAATACTGCTAAAGGCAGTTGCAGCATCTCCTTATACTGGATTGGGAAAAGCCCACACATGAATTGAAATGGCTGCTATAATGGACTGGATGGTAGTGAGCTATAAGATCTTTTCCTCTGACGTTTCTTCCAAGCAAATAATGTAGCAAAGGAAGAAATGGAAAAATAAGTGAAAATCAGGATTTTCTCTTCAGCTGCTGCAGCTTACATATATTTGACCATGCATCACAAGCAAGGAAAACTTTCTTACTGTGAGCATGGTAAAATATTTGAAGAAGTAGGGCAAAGAATCTCCAACCATGGAAATATTAAAAACTCTGTAAATCTTTTACCAGCCTGGTGTAACTGGCCTACTTTCAAGCAGGGTTTGGACTAGAAGACCCCTAGACTTCCCTTCCAGCCTCATTTATTCTAAGATTAGAAAGGTTGGGCATTGATTGTAGACCAAAGGCAGAAACCATCAACTTCAGGATAAAAATCAGAGTAAAAAGCAAGACGGATTTCTGCAATCAGAATATATCACAGAAAAAAGAAGCTTATTTTCTAAATGATTTTTCCCAACAGGTCTGAGAAATAAGGCTAAAACGCTTGCCTTCAGGTCAAAGGTAATTTTCCACTTTAATTTTGAGACATTCACTACTTGAAGTTACACTAATAAATAAAAGGCACCAAAGTAGACTTAATGCTTTAGCTTTAAGTTAAAGGTAGATGAGAATGCACCAGTCTTTACAGTTACAGGTTTTCCATGCAAAACAGAAAGATGGAAATAAAAAATGTTAAGACCCACACTGTTTATGGTATGCCATAAGGTTTGAATGTTGACTAAGGGAGAGGTACAGTAAAGACTTGACTTCAGTAAAACAATTCAATATTCTCCTGATGCCTTCTCCTGGACAAACTGGCAAGATACCAATTGGATTGGTAGTCTGTGAAATGAGTAGGAAATTTGCTCACAGGTTGCACTTATGTTGATGATCAAAGGTTTCTTACCAGCCTGTCACAAGTGGGATTCTCCAGGGATCAATAGGGAGCCCCACACTGTTTAACATCTTCTGAAATGGTCTGGACAACGAGACTGAAAGCACCCTGACCTACTTTGCTGATGACACTAAACTGCCTGGTAAAGTGGACCAGAAGGAAGGAGGTATCTTACAGTGTCCTGGACAGGCTGGAAGAGTAAGCTGGCAAGAACTGTGCCAAATTTAACAAAGATAAACGTGAAGTCCTGAAGCTGGAATAAAAAAAATGTAAGTCCACTACAGGTCTGGATTTATGTAGTGCACAACAAGCCTAGCTGAAAGGGGCCTGGTGCAGGATGAGCAGGAGTCAGCAGTGCACTACTGTGGCAAGAAGAGTAAATCGGATCCTGGGCTTCATCTGTGGGGGCATTGCTAGAAGGAACAGAGATTGAATCATCCCATTCCCAGAGCTTGTCAGGCCACACCTGGAATGCAGAGTGCAGCTGTGGTCCCTACAATTCGGAAAAGGTGGATAGAGTCCAAAGGAGGGTCCCAGAGTTGGCCAAAGGGCTGAAGAACTTGCCCTGTGAGGAAAGACTGAAGGAATCTGTACTTTTTTTGCCAGGAGAAATGTTGTGGTGCATTTTGGCTTTACCAAAATTTCTGCATGCTTCTCTTATTTGTCTTGTAATGGTTTGTCCCTTACCCCCATGTTAAAACCCTTTTTTGTTTTTCCCTGGTTATGGGTCCTGTCTATCACTCTGCAACTCTGCCTAGAAGCCTGGAAAGTTCTGGTGAGGCTATGAGGTGATTTGTCAGGTTCTTGGTTACCCATTCCCTTTTTTATGTACAGAATTTTTCTCTTGTTCTGGGTCACTCCCCTCTTTTCTAGGATTGGTTCTAGATTGTCCCCTGCCTCTGTCCACACCCCCAGTACTTAAGCTGAGACCCCAGAGGGAAAAGCACACTTTTTACGTGGGCCCTCTGGGTGAAATAAACCCTGGTTGAAACCCACGTGGAAGTCCTCCTTTATTCCTCATCATCTCAAGCCCGAGGCTCAGACCCATGACATGGGAAAGGTACCAAGCTGTACCCTTAAATGCGGATTCAGTGCAAGAGTCAGCCAGGCAAAGCAAACTGAACTCCCACAGAGAAGAAAAGGCTTAGAGTGGACTTCATCACAGTACTACAGTACTTAAAAGGCAACTACAAAGAGCAGACATATGGAGAAGACAGAGTGCAACCATTACCAGTTGCACAGGGACTAGTTTCATGTCCATATCAGAAAGAATTTTTTTCAGTGAGAGCAACAAATCACTGGAGCGATCTCCCCATGGCTATGGTAGAGACTTCAGTGTTGGAGGTTTTCAATACACAGTTGGACAGCGCACTACAAAACCTTGTCTTGGCACTCTTTCCCATGCAAGATTGGACCACATGACATTTCAAGGCCCATCCAACCTGGAATATTCTGTGATTCTATGAAAGAGATATATTATATTTAACATCACTTGGAATGCATTACCTCATCAGGAAGCATGTGGTCATTGGTTGATTTCAGCAGACTTCTAAGGGTTTGGTATCTGTGATCTCTGGTTATTGCCTGTATTGACTGTTCGCCACCAGCTTCCAAACTCACTGAACCACTCTCAGACAGCAACAAGCACACACTCATCCTTGAAATAATTTTCCTTTCAGTTGCTTCTCTGGCACTAAAACTGCAAACCAAAAGACTATCTTTCCAACACTTCTTTCACTGCCAATCCTCCTACATAGGTTACAGGAGGAAAGTTTCCTTGGGTCAAGTATGAGGAGGAAGAGATTTAATTAAAAAGTGTGGAGCTGGACTGGAAGAACTGACAATCTGGAACGAAAGGAGAGGAGAGTTAGCAAATATTGATTCACGTTCCTCTCTGTCTCTTGGGACTGAACACAGTAATCTCAAATCTCTGTTTCTTTATTGCCTGGAAACTGTACTGCCCATATGTCCCCAGCTGACAGCAGAAGCAGGGCTAAACAAGAGATAATTTATCCTTGCTATTCCACTCTCAGCTCATGCTGCCATGACAGTTTAAAAATATTTAAACGTCTATGGTATTCCTTGCCCTGACATGTGTGCCATTACAATTGGAATAGTTTATGACATTTCAGCTGTTCCCTAGTAAGAAAATCTTACCGGAATTGAACGCAATAAACACTCAAGAGCAGACCACCTTCCTGTATGTGACTAATAGAGCTGCATTTTGCTATGAACTTTTTTCAGCTATCCTTATTTTTCTGCAGGGAAAAGATAGTCTTCAATGTCTAAGAATCTCAACAAATTATTCCATATTATTGTTAAGAGAATCACAGTGTGATATGTTGCAGTTTGCTAACCAGGGAAGGATGCTCTTTGTTCTATGGTGGCAACTTTCTGATAACCTTCTCATGTTGCCTATAGTTAACAAAACTAACAAAAAAGCTTCTGGGTTTATTCATTTATTATTCTAACAGAGGACTGAACCATCCTTTAGGGATTCTGCCACTTCCTGAGTGAATTACTTCTGACATCTCACTTGTAATCTGAAACATGGAACCAAATCTTGTTTCAGGCAAGTTTTACTAACTGTTCTCCTGCACTAAATATAAATTGCATGAAAAAAGAAAGGGTTGGAAAGTTGGAAAAACAAACCCTACTACTGGTATGAATACTTACTCTTCTGGTGGTCTTTCTTGTTCTCATAGATTGCACACAGGAGTCTGGATGGTTTTGTGGGTGACTGCTTTCCATTTCCAACATTTAAACTCACCTTTGAATGAAGTTTTGTGTAGTGAGTTAAAGCAGGTCAGAGCTTAGTCCATTTAAACCTGACAGTAGCATGGCAGTGTAAGAGAGTCCCACCTTCCTGTGCCTTTATGTAAGAGCTGAGGAAGAAGTCCCAAGACCTGGAGATGCCCAGTGTCCCCAGATCTTATGAAGGGAAGGTTGGGTCTCTGATATGGAAATCACTGAACCTCCTGTTTAAATCCTACTAAGTCTCCTCGATTACCTTGAGGCATTTCAGAGTGTAACATTTATTCATCTTTTATATCTTAGTGAACATTTTTTCATAGAAGAAGACTGGATATTTGAGGTTTAGTTCAACTACTGTAAGCCAGGGACAATCAAAACCATAGATTGTGATGCTTTTCAAGTTTTCTTCCTAATTTATGAAGACTGTGTGGGAGAGGACAACAATCTGTACTCAGGATAAATGCAGTGAATCAGCCTGTTCCTTATGGTGAAATGTTCTTTTAAGCAGCTGCTGTACCTTGTAGAAATAATAAAAAAAAGCAACAAACAAATAAACTCCAGATTCTACTTTAATAAACCTCATTTAAAAAAAATAAGCTGTTGTTCTTAAAACAAAAATACTGCTCTACAGTCTTAATGCGATATTTGGTATTGTTTGGAAACATAGTATAATGCTACTTCCCTTTCTATCTGGCTGTAGAAGCATGAGTTATTAATCACACTAGACTATTATGGAAGTTAGGGAAAAGCACAGAGGGGGAATGGTGCAGAGACCTATTGTCTCAGGGAAGAATCTGGGAGGGGTTCTTCCCTAAGTGCCCCATATGCAAACAATACTGGTTGAGATGCCTTTTTAGGAAATTCTGAATATTTTCTGCATAGCCAGCTGGCCAGCTAGGGTCAGAGAGAACCAAGCACAGCTCTCACTGCCTTCTATCACTGCTGTGCAGAATGCCTGCCAGCAATAACCACAACTTGCCTTGCTCATCTACTGTGCAGGGACAGAAGAGGTGACAGAGCAGGTACTTAAGCATGCAGAGTCACGACAGAGTCACCTGGAGAAGTGGTGATCAGTTTAATTTGATCTGAGTTGATTATCACTCTTGGTCCCTACTCTGGGAAGTAAAGGGCAATGTGGAAAGGGGCTGGCAAACTCAGTGACAGCACAGAGTGGTGTCTGTTCCTCTGCACCTTTTCTAAAACAGAAACCAGCTGAGGATTTGACAAAGATATAGATGAAGATAGTCAGTTTTGGTTTTTGGCCTATATTAACTATCTTACTGGTGTCACTGTGCTAAGAGCATAACAACATGATTATTAAAGGTCTGGGAATTTGATGTAAAACCTGAGGAACTTTGGGATTATGGTACTCAAGAGACTACTTGAAGGGTCATGTACTCTGACATCTCTTCTACTTATTGTCCCATTGTGAGAAACCCCATATATATTTAAACCATCACCACTGATCTCTTTGCTGGGTATAGTCCTCTGTGGTTTATACACTTTGAAGGCACAGTAGGATGGTGATCCTTTATGTATTGCCATTTCACTTTCTGACCAGATACAGCAATGGCCCAGAAAATCTGATAACCTCAATAACAGCTGTTCTTGTTCATTGTGGATATCTGCTACAAGTCTCAAGGGACTTCTAAGGGTTTTGGCAGTCAGTGACTCCATTCCAGATTGTTGTTATGACTACACATAATTACATTTTAATTTATATGAGGAGAAAGATTTCAAGCTTTTTCTTAGTGACAGATCTAGCCCTGGTTACCCTGCCTTACATGGTCATTGCAGCCACAGGGGGATTCATCAGTCAAAAAAGTCAGGTCCTACCATCCACATGCCAGAGACCACCAAGAACTGCATGTTCATACTCAGAACTATTTTTTGGCTCCCTGGGAACTGTTGCGTGAGTGAGAACCACTAACCAAACTAAATAGAAAATGGCCACTCAACATTTCATAGACTCATACCATCATTTAAATTGTAAACCTTACGATCACAATGCAATTGGCCTTTTTGGCCACTTAGGCACCTTCCTGGCTCATGTTCAGCTGGCTGTTGACTGGGACTGGCAGGCCCTTTTCTTCTGGCCAGCTTCCCAGCCACTCTTCCCCCAGCCTGTTGTGCTGCATGCGGTTGTTGTGCTGCAAGGGCAGGACCAGGCACTTTGCCTTTTTGAGCCTCATACGATTGTCCTTGACCCGTTGATCCAGCCTGTCCAGATTCCCCTGCAGGACCTTCCTCCCCTCCAGCAGATAAACCTTCCTGCCCAGTTTAGTGTCATCTACAAACTTACCAAGTTGCCCTCGATCCTCTCATCCAGACCATTCGTAAAACTATTAAACAGGGCTGACCCAAATACTGAGTCCTGAGAACATAATTTGTGTCTGGCCACTAACTGGATGTACCTCCATGCCCCACCATCTTCTGGGTCCAGCCATCCAGGCAGTTTTTAATCCAGCTAAGAGTGCATGTGCCCAAGCCATGATGCTTTTCCAGAAGAATGCTAAAGAGAGGCAGTGTCAAAGGTTTTACTAACATCTGGGTAGAATAGTCATCCACTAAAGCAGGTCACCTTGTTGTAGAACAAGATCAGGCTAGTTATTTTTGCCCTTACTCTTCCCTAGGCAAATTCATTGTACCTAAAAGAAGGACCTACACATTTGCAACACATTTGATCCACTCCCAGCCTTCTTCAAATACACTTTAGAGAAAACCTAGCATCAGGCAGCATGAGCTACAACACACTTTCCACAGAGCAGGTTCTGTCTTGCAGCAAAATACGAAATCTTATCTCACAGAACACATTTGTAAAGGCATTCTATAGGACTTGTCTAAGTCAAATACACACTAAGGCCTACACATCTCATTTGGTGAGAATTTGGTGCTGGGCACCTGAAATATTTTAAGTCCAGAACTTCATTTAGTGAGAATTTGTCCCGTTTCTTTTCCATCCACAAGGTGTGGAAGAAAGGTAACAACTTTCTTTTGTCCCATTTCACAGACTCCAGTTTACTTCGGTTACATACACATTTATCCCATCAGATAAAAACAGTTTATGAATTCAGATTCATGCAGTTGTCTCTACTGTCTGGGTTAAAAGGTTGCAGAAAGTTGATTTGAAAAGCAATAGGGATAAAGTGAAATCTTACAAAGTTCATGGCATTGCAATGGCTTAATTTCTCCCAGCAACACCCAGATATATCCAAATGCAGCTGATGCTCTGTCATTGTAAGCTTTTCTTATTGTGATCAAATTTTTCTGGGGCTGAGGGTGTTGTCCAAATGTAAACTGAAAATCCAGGATATCCTTCATACCGAGGTCAGAGATGCTTATGTCCCTGGGTTCAGTCTGAGAAACTAAAACCTTGGAATGGAATTTTATTCTAACCTTTTTTTCCCCCTGACATTCAGGGTGGCAGCAGCTGTTAGTGCTGATGTTAATGACTTTGTGCCCAAAAAGACACAGCAAGTAACAGATTGTTAATGATTATATAGGGTGATCATCTTTCAAATGCTTCTAGAGTATCTTTTTATTATTATTGATATAATTAATTGTTACTGACCAGATTTCAACACCATCATTCACACACAGCCCTTCATCTCAGAAGAAATCAGACTGCTTAGTTTAGGTAGAGCAGCAAATTCCTCGCTGGGTAAAAGAATTAATTCTGCTATTTATGTTAGAGATGGGAAGATTTTCTTTAAATTGTGGAATACAAGGAGTAGCACACCATTACAAACTCTAATTTCTACATATTTTCTGTTATTCCAGCATTAAAAAGATATAACAAACCATGGCCAGAATGTTGCAAGTATTTATGGGGAAGCTGAATTTTAGATATGTGAGTCCAGTGAAATTCAACAAAGCAAAAAGCAATGCTGATATTTAGAGATAAAAAAGGCAAATAAACACAACTCTCTAAGTTACTACCCAGGGATGTGGGCTAGTAATGACATTGTTGTTATAAGAATGGCATCCTTAGGCATACGTCAGAAGCTGGCCATCTTTCAGTTATCTGGAAAAAATCCAAGAACAGAGGTAAAATTCATCTTTCTGAGGGATATATATGCCTCCCTTTTTTTCTACATTTTCGTTTCCTTTTTTATTTGAGTGTTGTGTGTGTTGTAGGGAGTGAACTGGGGTCCTGCTAGTGGCAGTGAGAGCTCAAACAAACAACAAGCTCTGCTGAACCCTGCGGCTGAGGGAGGCTGGGGGCGAGTCCAGAAGCTGAGTCAGTGTGCTCTAACTGAGAGATTTAGTGGGAATACATCAGCATCAGAAAAGTGATGGCTGGAAATGCATCTGAGCTCTAGGGTGGGCTATTTTAAGGATGAAGAATTAATTGTAGCTGACCTCAGAATTACTCTGCAGGTTGGACACTCTTTTATAATTCGTGATGGGCTTGTCAAGTACTCAGAACAGGCATGTGAATGCATCAGTCTAGAAAAGCTGGGCTTCAGATCCAGTTTCTTTTTCTTGAATGCTGGCACCCTATTTGCCTGGCTCTTTTAGAGGGCATGAAGGTGAGCAGCAGGAGTAGGGAAGGCAAAGCTTCCACTTGCTCTTTTTTTTTTCTTTCCATGAAAAACTAGAAAGGTCTGAAAGGTCTCCATTTCATCCCAATATGGAATGGAAAACTGTTTCTCAAATTGAACATATTCCTGGAATTGGAATAAAGAGTTTCCTGCTCATTTCTATTCATGGTTCATCATTCATCACATGGATTTCAGATTACAAATTCCAAACACCTTTGAATACTGGTCTTTGCAGGAGATCTTAGAATGGTTGCTCATGTGTGAGTGAAGATGAAGGCCAGCGGCCATGTAAAAAACATCCCACGCTTTCCATCCTTTATTTTCATAGTATTCCTTTGGCTTTCAACTAACACCAACCATGTAGGAGAAGGAAAATATGATGAAAGCCTGTCATAAATAATTATATAGTCCTGCATTTCTCTCAACAATGTTCAGCATTTATTTTTGAACTATGCCACCACTAATACACAATTGTTAAAATGCTTCAAGTTATTTGCTTTTTGTGTAGTGATGAATTTTTTCCACTGGTGTTTTTTATTTGATGAAAACAATGCAACTGACTGGGAGCCAAGAAGATCCTGGATTCTAACTCATGTGAGACAAGGATTTGACTGAGAGCTTGTAATCCTAAGTATTATTGACCAGGTCAAAAGGAAATAAAAAAAAAAAAAATTAAAAAAAACCAAAACAACAACAACAACAAAAAAACCCACAAACAAACAACCACCAAAAAAACAAAACAAAACACAACAAAACAAAACAAAAAAAGAAACAAGTTAGGAGGTAACACAAAAAAATGCACAAATGTCCACTCTTTGAATATTTGACACCTCTGACGAATGAACTTGGGCAAGATGATTCATAGTATGATGATTTTTTAGATTAGGGATATTGCTAATTAAGTAAGCAGCTATTGCAGCCAAGTGCTTCATCTTCTGACCATTTTTCTCTTTGCTGTTCTCTGGAATCCTGTGTCTTTTATTATATTGTTGTATGCAGAACTTGTAATATTTTTCCATGCCTTTTATGCCTTAAATTAATCTAGCACAATGTTGCATGGGAACCTTCTGCCAAGATGTTCTGGTAAATGTCCTAGTGCAGCAAAAACTGGCCTCTTAGAGAACAGCAGATAGCTTTATCTCAGCGCTCTGAGATCTACACCATCACTTCCTAATTTCTGTGTCATGTTTAAAGTGTTGCTTTTAACTAGTGAAAGGGAAATAGGCCTTTTTTACCTTGCTAACTTAATAAACTCTCTTTTTTGTGCAATGTTATCTCTAGAAAAGATAGATGCTAAAATACCTTATTCTTTCATAATTACCATCAAAATGTGATATCTGGCCACAAATTTTAATGTCAAGACATAGACATTGCAAGAAATAGTGAAATGAAAAAAGAGAAGAAAAGGAAGATAATATCTTTATGATAGTGCATTCATTTTACACAGATAAAATTTTTAACAGTATGGTAGTCCAACATTGCTGTTGAAGAAATTTTGCCAATTTATCTCACGAAAAAAGTACTAAGAGGTACTTATCAGTCTTTTCTTACAGTTCCTTGCAAGACCAAGCAAAACTGCATAGAATTTTCTTTCCCGTCACTCGGCTGGGAATCACTTGCATTGGTGATATGTTAGCTCTTCAAGAAAACAAAATGCTGCAATTAGACTAGCAGATTGCTAAGATCCAGCCTTAAAAGCCTTGGACTTCCTCACAAAAGAAGTTTTCACTTCAGATGACTTCAGCGCTGGTACAATGAGTCAGAGGACAGGAAAAGCATTCCTGTAAATCTTGAGAGATACTTTGAGTAGGAAAATATAATATACCTTCTGCATAAACTGCAGTTCAGTTCTGATTTTGGCCGTGCAAATAATGCGATCAAGTGAATGGGTCCATATAGTTGCACATTCACTTCATTCCCAGAGCCTAGAATGCAGTGAACACGTAAATCTTAGCAGGACAAAACAGTTTGCACTATACAGTATTCAGCCAGATTGGAGTTCAGACAGAAAGGGCATGTAACTGTCTGAACCTATCTGTCCTACATTTGCTTACTTACAAACTCTGAGGCAAGTGAAATCCACGTAGCATGCATTTCAAAGATTAGGTAGGTACAGAAAGTGCCATTTTGGGAGAAAGAAGGATCAGATACAAAGGACACATAACTGTTAAACAGACTCCCCTATCTGACCATTCATGCTCCCAGCGCCAGAGACTTACACTGCTGGGACCAAAGTCCCTTCACAGGGGGCAGCTCCAGTGAAGCCACCTTTGCCAGCCTGGCTCCCTGCACACCCCATTCCAGTCAGACCAGGTGCCCTGACCAGTTGCCCCTGCAGTTTCTTGCAAAAGTGTCAGAGTTCTGGTTCCTTGGAGCCATTTATTCACACTGTAGTGCAACAGAAAGAACTCGAGCTGGTGCCTCCAAGGAGAGACCCCCAACAGAGGAACCCCATGGCTTTTATATTCCCTGTCCAAGTGTGCCAAAAGTCTCTCTCTTCCTCTTCTTCAGTCCTCAGCTCCTGAGTGCCTCTGAGTGTCCAGTTCCCTGGCTCACAGGTCCCCAGGCCCTTTCTTATACAAGGGGTCAGCACTTCACAGCCCCCTGCCTCAGGCTCCAGCCACCCAGAGCCCAACCTGCAGCTTGCACTGAACCTGCGCACTGAGTTACCTGCTCTGAATGTATCCCTTAACACGAGGATTTATAGAACAATTACAAATATTTAAAGGTTACTTGCCAAAAGTTACTTGCTGTAAATTATGAGCATATTTAAACAGACAGAACAGAAGTAATACTACCTATCATACAGCTTGTACACAGAATTAAAAATAAACAGGAAGCTAAATTTCATGGGTGAAATTCTAGTTAAAGATATTGTAAATAAGAAGAACAGATTGTTGAGGATGATGTGTTGTAATCAGGGCAAGTATAGGGGAGGGTAATAAAGACTGTAAGATACTAGAGCTCTTACTCAGAGCATCCTAAGGATAGAAATTAGCAAGTAGTTAGGGTGCTTCTCCCAGGTGCTTCGAACATTGTAAATCATTTCAGATTCATTTTATTTTATTTGACTTTACTTTACTTTATCTTATTTTATGAGATTTTGTTAGAATTTTGGCTGGAATTTATCGTTTTTGGTCCCAAATGATTTCTGATCATTACATATGAGCAATAAAAAATGTGACTGTGTGGGCTGGATATAATGAAGCTGGGATTTTGTATTCATTCATCACAAGATGTAAATCCCAAGTGCATCTGTTATCTATTTCAAGATCTTACTTCTTATGGGTAGTTTTATGGATAATTGAGTTAGTGAGGATCTTGGTAGAAAATCATCTGGAAAGAAGGTACATAGAGATCTCAACGTGGTTTCTCTGTGATGGACTCAGTCATGATAGAAGAATTACAAAAAAAAATGTTTTGTTTATACAGATTTAATCACATAAGTTTTAGCTTAGCATTTCATATAGTCATGAGGACCCTCTCTATCAATGTTGCATGGAAATTCATCTTTTGTCTTATACACCTGTCGTATGATGTGGAGAATAGGTTTGTGAAACTGCTTATCCCTCAGCAATTAATATACAGATCCTAAATAGTAGCTTAGATGAGAGAATTCCAATCGCTGATAACATAAAACTCACTTTTGGAATACAACAAAAACCTCTCTGCTCAGGTTAAACCCTCTGAGAAGCCCTCCAAGGAGAGAGAAACACTGAGGTCTTGCAAGGTCCTAGTGGAAGCTGGGTACGGATTTCAACAGGTACATGTAAAACTCTAGTCTCAGGCATTAGGATGCACCCCTTGCCTAGAAAAGGAGGCATATGGCAACAAAAGCCTACATGCAAAAATCCTGATCCCATTTAAAGCTCTCTAGCTTGTATATATAATTACAGTGAACTTCAGAAGCAACAGAAGCAGTGAGCTGCTGACACAAGGGAAGGAAATGGAGGTAGGCATAAGCTCAAACATGGTCACATGCATGAGTCATGGAGAGTGTAGAGACTTGTATTCATATTCTCTGTGCAAACAGCAGAAGCTGTTTAAAGAAATACCTTCTCAGCTGTTTGCTTACTGGAGGCTACTGTTCCTGCAACTGTGCTGGTAGAAAGCAATGTGTATGAATCAGAGGCTCCCACTCATGGACCTGCATCTTCATACAAGACCACTTTTATTACCAGCACTAGCTAAGACACTGGACCTGATGATCCCATCAGGGAGTTACAGGCACAAACAAAATTATTCCGATTCTGTGATGAGGAGGGAGAAAAAAATAGTGAGCAATGGAAGGCTGTAAATTAATAGTCAGACATACACCAGAAACAGTTTCTCCAAAACCTAAATTGGTGAAGAAATTTATTGTTCACTACCTTAAAAAATCTCCATCATTTGTTCGTGAGTGCTGTAATCAGAGATTTGTTTAAGGAAGGGGATATGCTTAGTGCTAGAGGAGGTCTAAAAGTATAAGCAAGGATTAAATACCTGACTCCCCTTGATTTTCAGCATAACCTATGTTATGTTAAAAGTCAAGAGGCTTAGTGTAATGAAGAGTTGCACTGTGTACCTTTCAAGTGTTTCACAGTGGACCTCAATGCACTGTTTTTCAATAAATTTCTGAGAAGCATTTAGTTTTTGCCTAGAAATTGCTGTGCTATTTTTGTGTATTCAGATCTCTGTATCATTCCAGTTTGGAGAGGCCAACTGTTCCCTCTGTTTCCATATGAAGATAGAATGAATCAGTGTTACTTCCATCCGTATTGCCATTCCCCCAAATGCTTTCACAGATGTACTAGGAACATGGAGTTCTGTGGTCTGTAACTGTAATATCCCAGATTGGGCTGCTCTCAAAAACCACCCTTCAGAAACCATACCATTATAAGTAACTCAAGGCTGGTAGGAGTTACCACGTGTTGCATGAGGAAAGATCCCATGAGGCTGCTCAGGGGATAGCAAAGCTTTAACAGGAAAAAAAAAAATCACAGAAGTAAAATTTCACAGAAGGTTTCCAGCAATCTGATTTGCATCCTTGGGAGAAGAAAATTCCCATGTCTCTAAGAGTGGCCAGCACAGTACTACGGGATGACTATAAGGAAGCTGTACTGGTTGTCATATCACTTCTTTTTAATTTGTTGTGTACATTTTAGCTTGCTGCCAGGAAGTTTGGTACTGGTACTCCATATACTCTCTTCTCCTCAGAAATATGCTAGAAATCCAGCATATACTCCTAAGTATAAGAAGAAAGCTGATTTTATATCTAGCCTGCTGTGAGAATGAGTCCATAGGAGCATTGCACATCACTTGTAATAGGTCAGCACAGGTATCAGTGTGAGCCCAGAATGGAGCAACTAATTAAATCCAGATTCCTGATGAGGGAATCAAGGAAGGTAACAAAGTACAGTGGCAAGACAATGACAACAGGAGGGAGAGGAAGGTCTTCAGCTCATAGGCCTTCAAACTCAGCAAGCCTGGGCATTTTTTCCTGACACTCCAACAGCAATAACATCAATAACACTTAAGAATAAAGTGTAAAGTAACAGTTAAGAATAAAATGAAGACCACATAATCTTTCTCTATCTGTGAGACTCTTAGGCTCCACCAGCTGTGCTGGCTGGCTTCCTACATCTGGGCTCCAAAATGGGTAACAAGAAAACTCTGAGAGTACTATTTTAAGAACTCTGGCACCAAGCAGAGAGGAGAAAGGGGAAAAAAAAAAAGAAAAGGCAGGATAAAAAAAATCCCAACTCTCCACTTCTTTAGTGAAATCATTCTGTTGAAAGCATTTCTGTTTGGCTGCCACAGCTCACCAAGCAGCCTAATGTGCCAGCTATTAGTACCCAGCAGAGAGCGTGTTTGCAGCTATTCAGCAAAACTATCACATGTCCTTACCGAAGGAAAGAGGGATCAGCTGCTGAACACTGGAGCTGATGAAGAGCAGAGCTATTAAAGCAAGCAATAAAAAAACCCACAACCCAGAATACAGGCTGATTATTCTTATTATTTTTTTTAACCTAATGGATAACATTCATAACTGGAAAGTATGAGTCAGTATGCTCTGCCAGCATGGAGTCTTTATGATGTTTTCATCTTGCTTGCTCTTCCTCTTTGGCTGGGACCATTCTATCTTGGTTTGTAAGTTTCAGATTCTTGCAATACTTCAGAGATGGGCGTTCACATGTGTTTGTGTGTGCAGTAAGAAGTGACCATAGGTCAGTGAACTGGAAGTAAAGAGCTAAACTACTCAACTCAGAAAATTTTTAGGGAGTAGTGAGACTATTTTACAGTGCTGTGACCTCTTAGATAAATTATTGCTGGCAAAATGTCACCACTGCCAAATGTGGCAGTGACGTGTGTGGGAGGCAAACACCCACTTGCCAGCGAGGACAAAATGGACACAGCTCCCTCTCTGCAACCACTAATCTAAGCCAAAATGCTTTTAAAACAGAGTACTGTTTGTCCTTTGGTAACACATGAACAAATAGAATGCATTTGACACAGAGCTTCTCTGTAATATCACATCTCTAGCATGTAACCAAGAAACAAAATTATACTACTTATTGAGATGATATTAGAGTCTGGTTACCTCAGAAACAACATACTCAATTCTAGATTATGACTCCAGAAAGTTCTCTTTACATTGCAAGATCAGGCCTGAAACATTTCCCAGGGCAAATTAATCAAGGAATGCCTGGTGTGGGGAAGTCCTCTTCTGACACAGAACCACCATTATTTTACGGCAGCTTCTGCTCTGCAGGTCCCTGACACTTAACTCACGTTTTGACAAGCAAACTCCTGCTAGGAGAGTAATTTCCAAGACCCATGCAAGGCAATGTCACTAGTCATGGTTGTCTGGGCTGGTGCAGCAGCAGGGTCACCCCAGAGCTTCCTGGGAGAGCAGGGAGGTGTGAGGGGCCACAGAGCCTTTGCCTTCCTTTTCCCACAGCTGATATGGGTCATGCTCAGCGCAGCTGAAAATTGAGCCCTCAGGCAGGGAGCTATAATGAATTCACTAGATTAGGCAATGAAAGCCAGTGTGAACAAAACAACCAGCTGGCTCAAGAATATTTCATGCTAGCAAAAAAATGCTATGGTAGGGGAGGAAACAAGCTTCAGAACTGTCTCCTTTCATTCCTCTGAAAATCATGCCCATCTTTTCTTTAATACATATTTTTATAGCCTCCATATACCTGTGAAAGTGAAAGAAATAAAGGTATTTTTATCCTCTGTATACTGTTACAGTCATTAAAAACAGTAAACTCATGTAAGAATGTGATGCACCTTGATTAAAAATTGTTTGTGGGGGAATTTTACCTGAAGCTCTAGATTTTTATTTATTTTCTTTCATAATGAGTATTGGAATCTAACTATATTGTTCAGGTCTTTGTAGTTCTTTTATAATTCTGGAAAACTATAAGTTTTGTAAGTATTCATAAACATTACTTCTAAAAAGTCTAAAGTAATAAAATTATACATATAGGATGGCATAGTTCCAGAATCAGAAGCTGAAAGGTGCTCTACCTTTGTTACTGGAAGTGGAGCAATTATTTCAGCATAGATTGGAATGACAGATGAGATTTTACTCCAGTTTATTTCTTTACCTTTGTCCTCTGTCTGGGGTTGTATTGAAATCCTGTGTTTCTAAATATTGTTGCTGTTCCTTTATCTGAGAGGTGACTCTTCATATGTGAGCCAGTGCACCCCCACTCTTTCTGTGATTATCCTCAAGAAATAAGAAGAAAATTCCACACAATGTCCATACCCAATAGCATTGCAAGCCTAGTTTCACTTGATTAATAGTTTGCTTTCCTTTCTAGTTCACAAGAAATGTCTATTCCCATGCTATATGGATGCCACTCTTAACCAAAATTAAAAAAAGTGTCAGTAAAAAACAGCCTCACATTTGGTATTTGAAGGAGTGAAAGGCAACACTTAGGAATTCCCACATGGCATTGCCCTTACAATCTCCTAAGGAAATCCACCGTAAAATACAGTATGTGCTGAGAACAGGCTGGGGCACCTAAATATGGATTGCTTTTGGCTTCAGCTATTCAGAAATCCCCAGAACAGGTGCCAAATTAAGTCACCCTGCTAGCTGCTTTCCATGGCTGAAGGTCAGTAATAGTTAACACGGAAAGGAATTTGGATAGCACATCTCTCAATCCAGGAGTGCTGTGACTGCTCAAACATACCAGTGCATTCTTACCTCAGAAAACCTCAAGTGCAAAGCAGTTTCGCTTTCCTTTGACATGGAACCACTTTACAGTTTATAAGGAAAACACATTAGTCTTTGGTATCAATGTTAATTTATGCCACATTTTCCATCTATTTATAACTCAAGCATTCTAAATTAGACTATTAGATGCAAATATATTATAATCTGACAGAAGGCAAAATATTCCATAAACATGATTTGGAAAAGGGAAATATTAATTCATATATAGCTGACTAACGGCTCTACATTTGCAATTTCAGAAACATGACTTTTTCCAAGAACTGCTGACAATCCAGGTTGAACTTTGAAGATTAGTGTGTTTAGCCATAATTTTGCTCCCATTTGAATTTTATTTTGTTGTCAGCTTGTTTCTTATTGCTTTCTTTTTTCTTAGAACTTATATAAATAGAAAATTTTTGTTTCTTGAAAGCCTTTTGATCTCCTTTTCATTTCCCACCTGCAATTACAACTCTTTCTGGGTGACGTCACCCACTAGATGCAGCGAAAAGAATTCTGATAAATAGCTGAATAATGAATTATTGACATCAAGTGGAAAATAGCCATCTGGAACTGATGAAATCTCAAGAAGTCTGTTTGCATGCAAGAATCGCAAATAAGAAATATTACAATCAGGCAGAAATAGAAAATATTGTGTTCAAGGTATTAAATGCAAACTCAGTGCCCAGAACTGGAAAACTCATGAAGGTGGTTGTTAATGGAAAGTTAAATATTTAACCTGGTTAGCTAGAGAATATTCACAAGCATGGATACACCAGCAGTGATATATTACGATGTTTTATTTCAGTAAACAGTGAATTAGCATAGCCCTTGCAATTTCTTTTTCTTACGTATCTTATTGAATTCATACAGGGTGCATTTTTAAGAATATCCTTCTGTATAGATGAATTTCATTCTCCAGTGAAGCACAATAAGTGCATAGTAAGTCTACATGCCCATTGGATGGCTATTTTGCCCTTTCCCTTAGTCCTCAGTCTATTAGTTGTTACATCTATGTCCAAACTCTAAGCAAACATAAAACAGTATAATTCTCTGAATGTGACTGGAGTTACCCTTAAACTGTTCCAGTCAAGAATTTAGTATTTTTCTGAAGCAAGCATTGGTATATACTACTGTCGTGGTGTTGGGGGTCTTTTTGTCTCTGTGTGTGTGTGAACTAGTTAATCGCAGACCTTATTCATATTTACTACATAGACATAGAGTTATGGACTGCAACCCACTTCCTTCTTCTAGGAATGAAATTATCTTCAAGGAGACATAACAAGCAGATGTTGTTCCTGGGCTCTGTCTGGTCTGTTGTAGTTCTTCCTAACATTCACACCATAAAATTGAAGCCAGGGAGTGTATAGCATGTACCAGTAATCTTAAGTTTTGGCTCTTCTTTTGAAGGAACAGAATAAGTTGTAGAGAGGAGTTTCTGTCACTTTACATTTTTTCCAGAGAAGACAGAAGCATTATCTATCTCAATTTTGGTACTCTTGGTTTGCTGTCTAGAGCAAATGTGATAGATAATCCTAGAAAATTTTCAGGTTTACGCAGACTAGAGTATAACTCATGGTTATAGATAATTATCATTAGAATGACTTTTTAGAAAAATCTGCTAGGTCTTTCTTCACTGAATAATAAAACATAAAAAGTTACTGGACTTCAGAGCATGTTGAAAGACCATGACACATAGAGATTCATTAATAACCTCTAACAGAATAACAACAGACATACAGAGTCTGACAGTCACAATAAGTCTGTGTCCACAATCACAGAGGTATTTCCCATGGCATTTATACCAGCAGTGTTTACTAATAGGCATGGATAACATTAGGGCTTTCCATTATACTTTGAACTCACACAGCTTATCACTTCATAGTAGAGGTGATCCAAATGCATTCTCTGGTTCAAAAGTAGCTCCCCTCTGGAACAACTTAATAGGTGCTCCTACTTCAAACTTTATTATTTCTAGTTACCTCTAGACCTAGCTATATCTAGAATTGTTTTTTCATACACAGGTTATATCTGCTCTAAATCCATCAAAGGTACTGTGGGTTTATACTATTGAAAAAAACAAAAATCAAAAGGCACTGCATATCCTCTCCTTCCCAGGAGCCACTGACTCTCCCCATTTGGAATAGCATTCATGGGAAACTCATGAGCTCTGCAGAAATGACCAAACCAGATTTGATTTAAAGCACGTATTTTGAGAATTCAGGTAGAATTCAGTATATGTAAGTGAGGTGACAAAAATTTCTGCTAAGCCGTTCTTAGTCTTCTCATAGTCTTACACATAAAGAGAGATGGAAATCAGAAAATAGTTTTGGAAACTCTGATTCTGAGGGAGATGTGTTTTGCATGATCCTTTCAGAAATGTCAGCAACGGTGTATTTGCTTATCTTGATCTTTGAATCAATACCTTCTGGCTACATAAGACACTAGCAAATACATTTTGAATCTAAACAAATTATTTCAAAACTGTCATAAGTGACTTTTTAAATGGATCATCATTTATATGACATTTACAGTGCCTGGCAAAAGCTGGCACAGACATGTCCAAAGAGCCACTGTTTTCCTCTGAGAAACGGGAACCTCAGAATTATTCTTTTACCAAAGAAGACAAGCAGTTTGTTGCATGGCAGACTTTTACTTCATACATCTTATTTAAAATCATATAGGTAATAGGTAGTCATTAAAGGGAACACTGTGACCTTGTTGACTGCAATTGGTGATGTCACATAGCTACATTGTGCTTCATACTGTCCAGATGACAGAGTTCCTCATTTTTCTTCATGCTGGGTTGAGATCATTGCTTGGGTGAAAGGCAATTACCTGAAGCACATCTGAGAGATGCTGGCAAACTGTCTGAGAGAGGTACTGTCTGAGTCTGAAGGAGCAATTTCCTTCCTTTTAACCAAGCTTGTGGACTAAGAGAACCTTTTAGGATCTTTAGGTGCATCTTGATGCATTGACAACAAGAGTAGCCAGGGAACTGTTCTACTTTATTTTCTTGTTTACAAGCACGTGTCCAAATGAAGATTTTCCAATGTTTTGTCTATCCAGAGTAAGTAATTACACACTCCAGGTTTTAAAAGCATTGCAAACCTCATCAGGAGCAAAATACACTTTGTTTTCTACTCCAGGTCTTTTGTGCATTGCTGCTCAATAGCTATCTTCACTTCCACTACGATTTCCATTCTGGACATACACTAATTATTGGCTTTTTAGTTCATTGTATGTGAAGGACACAGTTACTTACAAGGTAACATAAAAGATCATAAGCAGAATATGTGCTCATGATCCTCACATCTGGAGTTCTGGATGGGTGAACTTCTACACCAGTGTTATCTATATTTTTTGGTCTACTGTGGTGATTTTCATTGAATACTACTGATATAATAACTTAATAAAATAACTATATGTAATATAGTAATATAATATAAAGTAATATAATACAACTATTATAACTAAATTATAATAACTTAGGATTTTATTAAGAGGTC
This sequence comes from Sterrhoptilus dennistouni, assembly GCA_013397095.1. Lineage (NCBI taxonomy): Eukaryota > Metazoa > Chordata > Aves > Passeriformes > Zosteropidae > Sterrhoptilus > Sterrhoptilus dennistouni. The sequence continues at coordinate 359,453 of VWZU01011113.1, read as the reverse complement.
TAGGTTTTGAAGATTGGAAGGTATTTATTTTAAATTGTGTCATCTTGATTTAATCAATAAAGTGAGGTTTTGTATATGTATGTGAATGTATAGATTCATCTAGAATATTTGGGATAGGTGCATCCTATAAACTGATCAGGTAATTATATTAATTACATAGCTGTTGCAGATATTAAAAGCAAGAGTTTGCTAGAAAATGCCATATAAATGTTAGTACAGAAACTGAGGCATGATTGTGGTTTATCAGACACACTCATCTGAAGGTTTCACTTTAATAACTTGTGCTATTAAAGAAAATAATGTAACTTCATTCTCCAACACTGAGGAATAAAGCTACCTCACAGGTTGATGCAAACAGAAGCAGTGAGCTGTAATAGTTTATTAGGTTCTGTCCCTCACTATCACTGCATCATACCTAGCTGCTTTACCAGGTCAGAGGGTGTTTTTATTTTTAGTTCACTGTTAAGGGTACATTATAATTTCATTATTAGTTCTTCTGAACATAGCATATACCATCATAAATGCTTTAGTAATGCATTCAGAAAACAGTAGTGCAGTTTGTCTATTTTTACAGATTATTACCACCTGGTGCTGCTAGGGCAGGATGAAGACTGAAACTTCCACTGGGAAACTGTCTAAGATCTTATTTCTTGTAACAATTTCAGTTAAAGTACACCTTAAGAGATGAACAGAGTAGATGGCAGTATGAATGAAGACAGGTTTTACCGAAGAGGTCTGTTCCAACGATGAGCCAATTCAATAGTGGACTTCTCTTTGGTTTCACAATGTTTTCTGGGATTTTACACCAGATCTTCAGAGTAAAATTTTTTCTCACTGTAATTTAAGAGATTAAGGAGGCAAGACAGACTTTTAAAATATATTTCTTTTTTTTTTTTAGAGTTTTGTATCTAGTATCTGCATTTTAAGCATCTGTTAGTTAGATATTGTCTTTCACTGTTGTATTAACCTGTAGGACTTTCATTATACTGTCATTGCTTTGGTTTCTTTGGAAAGAGATAAGTTTTGTATTAAGACAACTAATGTAAGCTTCACTATAAATAAAGAAAACTGTTCTGCTAACTCACTTGAGTGTCATTCTGCAAAGATAGCTAGATAACCAAAATTTTACCATCTGGGTCATGTTTGGAAAAAGATCCATGAAAGCAGGATTTGTTATCAGCTTCCAGCCCTTCCACTTGGCATCTCAGCTGGAAATACCAGAAGAAAAGCCTTTCTGTTAGACCATGGTCATTTCCAGCTCTAGTCCCCAGTGGAAATCAGAGGTACCAAATCAATTTTGCTTATGAAGGGTTTAGTGTAAATTCATTTCCAAACATGCATTAAGGTTTGTTTTGTATTTCTTCCTTAAAGCCTGCATGGAGGCTTCTTTTGTGAGTGCCAGGAGTTCTTGTGGTTCTGTTTGGTTTTTGTTTGTTTTGGGGTTTGTTTGCTTTTGAGGGTTTTCTTTTTGGTTTTTGTTTGGTTTGGGTTTGATTTCTGTTTTGTTCTGTTGTTTGGTTTTTTTAAAAAAATCACTAATTGTAAAATTCACTTCTAATTTCTGGCACAGATGTGACTCCAGCCAGTTGTTCTAAAGAGGACCACTAATTTCACATATGCTAATTGTCTATGTTTCTGTAAAAGAGAAAGGAAATGATTGAGGGATTGGATAGAACTTTCCATAGGCTAATTATTAAGTCCAACCCTTTTCCACAGAGTATTTTTCTCCTGCCCAAGGAGACTTGAGCAGCAATTCTTTAGATTCCTTAAGACTGCCCTAGTCACTGCACTTCAGCATAGTCTGGGAATGGGAAGGAGGAGAGTCTTCTTGGCCACTTTAGCTGAAGCTATTTACCTTTTAATAAAAAAATACAAATTAGATGAAGTTTAATACATATCTCTTAATATTCTCACAAGTCATTAAGCTAAAAGATGGTTTTATTCTCTGTGTTTACCTCAACATTTAAATGACTGCATATTAATAGATCTGTTTCTACTGGAAAGACAGACCAGATTCTCTGTTCCAAAACATGTTAAAACCAAGGCCATGCTTGCAGAAAGTGACTTCAAGACCACACTTGCAGAAAGTGAGTTCAAGACCTCTGAGGGAGATGAAGAATGTGAGCTGGAGACTTTCAAAACCTTCCTGAGTGCTCTAGTGGCAACAGTGAAGATGGCATAAGCATTTCTTCCAGCAATTTTTCTTTGTGCATGATGACAGGTCCAATAGAAGTGTTCTGAGAACTCCAAGACCTTGAGGGAACATTTAGTTGGATTTTTAGTTCAGTGGATATTTAGTTCACATAGGTATGGTTTGAGAGGTTTTCCACCTGCACATAAGTAGACATTTGAGGTCAAAGTGGAGCTGACCTTGATGAATTCTCCTCTTTAGTCAATGAAGGCACAGTCAGAGGGTCATTCATCCTACATACCTTAGGCTCACATCTTATGATAGGCTGAGTGGCTGTTGAAGGTTTCTGTTTCTCTTTGTAGTAGGAACCTAGATATACTGCTTTGATTATATTGACTTTTAAGGGCAACCGGTAGAAATTCTGCTATTAAAAAACTGGAAGTATAATGTGTAGAAGAGGATACATTTGCAAAATTCAGACACCTATACTGTTTGATTACAGTTTGTGGAATCTTGGAAAATTAAAATTTTGAATGTCATCAGTAAAAAAAAAAGAAGCAGATAGTGCAACCTTTTTGCTGATGTAGCTGTGGGGTAACTACTCTCCCTAGAACTGAGGTCAGGTCTTTAAGTGCTTTTATAAGATAAATCCTTATATTTCTTTGTAAAGTGGTTCAGCATAAAAATGCCATGTAAGCTTCAAAAGTACTCAGTATACTGCCTTTAAATCTTTCAATAATGTTCATAATTTTTTTTTCTCCTCATATATATGTGGTAGACTGTAGATATCCCTTATGGCTGATCTGTGGAAAGCATACACCTGTTGCCAGTTTCCTAATCAGAATACTGTGTTATCAATATACTGTTGTGTATAATCATAGTCAATCATGTACCAGCACAGGGCAGGGACAGAAATTTCCATCTGACAGCTAGCAACTTAAGCTATGAAGCAGGTCCTTATCTTAAATCCATTCCAGTTTAATTCTGATATTTGTGCTAGAAAAAAAAAGGGTTCTCTCATTCTATGGAGAAGTACTACAGTCTTGAGTAAAGTGAAACAAGTTTTCCTGCTGCTTGAAACAGGAGAGGTGATGATGAGAGTTACTGGAAGTTCATCTAAGGTAACACAGCTACTTGAGCTCAATGTAACATCTTTGCCTAGAAAGCAGGAGTCCAGGCTCACCTTCTGTGTGAAATTAACAATTTTGTTGTGTGTATTTTCTTGAATTCAGAATCCTGCATGGATTGTACCTGTGAGTTTTCTGTATTGTGGAACAGCATGGAAATCCATCAACCAAAGTTACTAACCCAGTTATCAGGCCATTTCTCACTTTTTTCCCTGCAGATTTCAGCTTCTTGGCTAAGCCAGACAACGGTTTTTGAATATCAACATCACCAGGAATTGCATTCAATATAGACTGTGCACTGTTGTGCTTATAATCCTTGACCAAACTGTGAGCAGAGAAAGGGACAGACCCTTTCCAGTTCCTAATAATTCATTTGGCCTACTCAAGGGCCAGTTACTTTTAACAGCGGTTGCTTCAGAGAAGGCCACGGAGGAGGAAACAGAGCTGCCACACACATCTGTTCAGAGCACAGTGCCAATGGAGTTTGTGAAATTATGCATTTCTCATGTAGAAAATTCCGATTCAATTTTCTGCATAATTTTCTTTTTTCTCCAGAATTTAATTAATTTATGCTTCATAATGTTTCTTCTATTACCAATATTGCAGCCTGCTACACAATATGCATATCAGGTGTTTCTTCTTTTTTTAATCTTTCAAACAACTGTAGCACGACTCTAGTTGTTTAGCAAGACAGAGCACATACTACCCATTGCTAATTCTTCTTCAAAGCAGAAGTTGAATTAACATAAGCTTTAAGTGGGTGTTATGTATTCATTTGCACATTTTCTGCTGCTGCTTATGACTAGTTTAGCTGCAATCTGCTACATTTAAAGGATTACTGCACAGATTCAGAACTTTATAGGAGTGACACAACCTTCAGGTATCTCTGCATAAACTCATGCAGCACACTATGGGTCATTAATTTTAAATGTCTGGAGGCAGAAAGATACAAATCTCTTTCTCTCTCTTTCCGTACTCTGTCTCACACACCACCAGCTCTAGACAGACACAGTAAATTTGCACTCCCTAAAACCTACTTCATCATCATGAGTCATATTTCAGCTTATTGTCCTTTTTCTCTGTTGTCTGTTATTCAGGTGAATTATTTGTGTAAAATATACCCACAATACTCTGGTCGTAAATGGGTTCAGGGTTTTTTGTTTGGGGGTTTTTTTTTGTTTGGTTTTTTTTTTTTTTTTTTTTTTTTTTTTTTTTTTTTTTTTTTTTTTTTTTTTTTTTTTTTGTTTTGTTTTGTTTTGTTTTGTTTTTGTTTTGTTTTGTTTTGGTTTTTTTTTTTTTGTGTTGTGATTTGAAAGCAAAACGAATGAGAGGCTCCAAGTCAGAGATATAATTTAATAAGAAGAAAGGTAAAAAGGTAAAAATAAAATAAATTAAATGCAATAACACAAAGGATCACTGACAGAGTCAGAATACAACCTGAGCAGGATGGTGGAAGCAGTCCAGGTGAAGTGCTCTTCCTGAACAGTGATCCTGTAGAAAGGTCTGGGAGCTCTGGTCCTCTGGGAATCCAGTGGGTAAGTGCCCTTGCACTGTCCCACATACCAGCTTATATCCATGTGAGAAATGCTTGGCTCCTCCCCCTGGGCAGAGCATCTCACAATAGCATGAGAAGTGTGAAGTGGGTCCTTGACGGCCCATTAAACAGAGATAACCCCTGGAGGGAGTTACCTGTGACTCATGGGCCAGGTGTTAATGGGCCATTAGCAGAAGACACCCCAAAGGCCATTAGCAGAAGAGGCAGGGGGCTTGGGAAAACACTAGCCCACCTGGTTTCAACAGTTCATGAAAATGGTGATAGAATAAATACTTTGTGTACATCCTACACTGCAACCCAGGACAGTTTGTTTGCTTTTTTTTTAAATTTACATTAGAAGACTGAACGGTAAAAACAAAGTGATTACAATGCTTCCTTCTTCATACTGCTGTAGTATCCCCAGCCTGAAAGACTACATGCATAGCCCTTATGCTGGGTGTAGTGAAATAATTTTCTTAAACTATACCCTTAGAAAGAATAAGATAAAAATGACAGTATAATTCTATACAAGATCTCAATTCAGATCTTTTTTGTAGAAGTTCCAGTGATAACTCACAACTACCAGTTTTTATTTTTTTTTTTTTTCGGGGTAAGCACCATTTGCAGAAAGAAATTGGTACTGTTGCTCCCTGAATTCGTATAAATTAGGCCATATGCTATTTCTAGTTCTGGAAAATATGATCTTTTTCTTCTCCTTCTGCTCAGAAATTACTTTGAATGTTTTTTTTTTTTTTTTTCACCCCAGAGTAGATCAGTATACTGTGTTTTGTTGATGTATACAGTGGTAATTTCCAAGACCACATAGAAAAAAAAAAAGGAAAGTGTGCGCTGTTTGTTTGGATGGTTTATCCGGTCATTGCAAAGAGAAAGCAGAACTCAGTCATGAATTGTTCATTTAGTATCAGTTACTACTGTGACCACTCTGTGCAAGTTGCTTTACAAACAGAACTATAGAGATGTGTTTAATCTCTTATCTCACTGAGAGCATTTCATAAAGAATACATGTAGGGGATTACATGAAAAAATGTATGTCCTTTTTTGTTGTTTGCTTGGTTTTTGTTTTTTTCCTGACCTACATTTTATGTGGCATATGACAGGACAGCTTAAGCAGTTTATAGTACTGCTTCTGTATGCACTTTCAAACACCTTTTCCTGCTGCCTCTGGTTGCTATGTATGAAAACCTGTGCTCTATGTCACTGAATGTATGCCAAATATTGAAGGTCATGCAAGGTAGCAGAGCTATTCCAAGGTCAGATGGCTAAAAGTTAGACAGTGACTAAAGTATATTAGGCCCTAGTGTAAGGTCGTGTATCTTTCCAATATCTCCAAATGATGTAGCATGAACTGCATTACTTCCTCCACTCTCTTTGGTATCACTCATTTACTGAGTTGGGTGTATTAGTGAGAGGTGAAAGGAAGGGTGGCTGACAAATTGCAGAAACCACTATAAGAACTGAGATGAGAGGGCTGATGTCCATGTTTCAAAGACAGCAATATTCTATATGAAACCCATATCTTGACATTCTCATTCATTTCAAATTATCTCTCATAAATTGTTCCTTTTGCTTCTGGAGTAGTGTAGCAGGCAGTATACAGTTTCCAACCACTAACAGTTTGCTTATTAGGAACTCTACTTGATAAAGAAAACCATTAACACTTGAACTCACTTTGAAATGCTAAACATACATTCTTTAGAGGTAAGCAGCTTCTTTTTTTTTTTTTTTTTTTTTTTTTTTTTTTGCTT
>VWZU01011113.1:329864-352884 GCA_013397095.1 Sterrhoptilus dennistouni | reverse complement strand
TATAGGGAATGAGGTTTTTTTTTTTTTTTTTTTTTTTTTTTATGCTATTGGCTACTTAGTTTAATAATAGATTTATCCCTGAATATTATTTAAAAAAATACCAGTGGAAATAGCTTGGATGCAGTAACTGAATGATAAGTTGATGAGTTTCTTTTCAGCTGTAGGTGAAATGTCCCTGTTGTCATCTATGCTGTTTGACATTTTAAAAATTGTCTTTTGAAATAGGAGTTTTCCAACAAAGAAAGACAAAAGATATCATCGTACCCTAAACGTTTTATTTGAACCAGAACAAAGGAGTTGTTGCCACACTAAAATCATAATTAAGAGGGTTTTTCTTACTTGTTTTTATTTTTTTTCACATTCAATTATACAGTTTTTGAGTTCTTAATGTATAACACACTGTGTTTATTCTCATGAAGGAAACACCCAAGACTTTGGCACGGGGTTGTATTCAACTCCCCAGATTTACCCATGAAATACGCATGCATTTAATCTAAACTAATTAAGCAGGCTCCATTTGAAACACCTCCATACCATCTTAATACAAGTGTCTTGGGCCAGTGGGATGAATGGCCCTCTCAAGATGCCTGCCTCTCAATTAAATGGCAGATGGTGCCTAGATGACCATCACAGATTTGATGTCACAACTAACTTTTAGATGATTAAAGCTTGATGAGGTGAATTGAATGTAAAATCACACAAAAATTGATATGACACAACATGGACTTAAGGACTTTTTATTTAGAAGAAATGCCAACATTAATTACAATATAGTAGAAATACAAAATAAATGAGATATCAAAATCTTCGCTATTGTATTGCTTTGCAATATGACTTAGTGTGAAATAAGTCAACAATGAAGGAAAGAGGGCTGAATAATCAGAGAAAATATCATTCTCCTCAAGAGAGGCAAACAGCTCTCATTCTTTGCTCTGTTCCCTAGGTAAACTAGTGATTCACATTGCTCTCCATCCTCCTCTCTAAGGATATGGTCAATAAAAGAAAAAGTTGTCTGTAAGGAACCAAAGATAGTTCAGGACATCAGGACAAATTAGGAGGACAATAAAGGTGATAAATTATGGGTAATTGAGTTTAATTAAGAAAAAACCAAGTACACCTACAATTCTTTTAAAATATCTCTCAACTAATTCATCCTTATCTGCCTAATTTTGTTAAAATGGTGCTTCCTAATGACAATTATTTCAGCATTAATTTGCTGTGTGTTTTTTGACAGTGTATTTGGTAAATATTTTACAAATTTACAAAAGCATTCTTGTTATCCTTGTGGAACACCATCACACGTAAAATACAAACTCTTTTTTTATAAAGTAAAAAGAAAACATAAAAAACCACAATATAGCGTTAAAACCCTCCCCCCCATTTAAATAATTTCATTCCATAGACTTACTTTCACAATAATTTCAGCCATGTGGTTTCTGTGTTTAGCAGTTATTTCTATGGAAATGCTATGTATCCTTTAGCAGCTGTAATGACTCGAGGGAATGGCATTTAGTAGTGGGCAGTGATCATCCATTTGCATATAGGAAAGAGGATTCGGTAATAATTTTACATCAGATATAAATATCAGAGAAAATTACTACACTTTGGGGACTTTGGGCAACTTATTTTCACCAAAGTTAAGAAAATGCCTTTGAAAAACTCTCAGCTAACTGTGGGATGCACATCTGTGCGTGCATCAGATTCTGCTGATGGAAGCTACTGGGCAAACAGTACTATTGTAATGTGTTATCTGTGTTCACTAATGACCAGAAGAATATTTTATTAGAGAAGTGCCGACTATCTTTGCTGTTAAGATCCAAATTAAAGTAATTTTATTTTACTTTTAACCAAAAAACCCACAAAAACCCAACAAACCACAACAAAGCAATGTATGGTTAAATATTATTTAAAAATACTACATCTATCTTGCTATTTAGAAGCAGGCATATATTCTTACCCATATATACGCATGTGTATGGATTTATTCCCTTTAAAAGGAAAGAAATTCAGTCACATGTCTGTGCAGTTCCTCTATTATTCAATTAGCCCCAGGGTGTTAGGATGATCTTGTCCTTTATGAATCTGAAAGGTTAAAAGCCCACCCTAAGTTACACATGTGAGCTGGTTTTCTACTTACCCTTCATTTATTTCAAGAATCAGACTCATAATTTGTCTCCATGGTCATTGGTCATTTCTGGAGGACAGCTGATGTTGTCTGCCTTCATCTCTCTCCAAGACTAGAAGAATCTCTCAGCAGGTGCCCAAACTTCTGTATGGAATACAGAGGCAAGTACAAGACTAGCTTCGACTGGACTCACATTTTAGAGGACTAAAATTAGTGAGGTGAATCCTGCCCATCTAGGTTTTATGTAGGCACCTGGTGTTGTGCAGTAAATGCAGATTACAACAAATATTATCCTCGTAAGATCCCAGAACTTCAAAACAAAACATTGTGAAGTTATTTCCCTGAATTATTTACTAATTATTGAACTGGGCATGAAGTTTAAATATTTGACTGAAATTTGAATAATGTCTTCAGCATTTGGCTGGCATTTTCAATAAATGCACACAAGTAAATTTTTAAAAACTTCAGAAGCTCATCTCTTCTGCTTGGACTATTGATTCAGTCTTCAGCACCTTGTGAAAGCAAAGGAAAACTATTGTAAAAAGTACATCCATCTGAGAGCAAACACAGTGAGAATAGATGCAATTGTCTTGACTCAGAGTTTGAACTGTTGATTTTAAATCGGTAATTAGCTTTCTTTGGTCACAAGAATGTTATATTTCTGAAACAGAAATGATTATGAAACAGCATAAGTTTATTTAAAAGTTTTGGTCTATGTTTGATATGATTATAGTAAAGTACAGAATTCATATAGTTATATATTATATATCTATACCAAAATTGCCACCTGTGCAGAAAAGACTTATTATGAAAAGGATGTGAAAAAGAGCTATATATTGCTATTAATTTTATATTATCTTAACCAGTGATTCTTGGATATTAGGGTATAAATAAATTAGGTATGGTCATGTGTTCACACTTTTGGGAATAGATGAGATATTTAAAAGCTCAGTACTGTCTCTGCAGCAACTGATGTCAAGACCTTTTTAAATTAAAGACTTCTATTGATGTACTATCCTTTCTCCTCATTTCATTTCTCCACAAAAGAAAGAACTTTAAAGTGATTGATTTTTTGTCCATGACTAAAAAAATCTTAGCTTGAAAACTTAGGGATATAATGAGTGACATTTATGTAAAATCTGCCTCTATTCCAAAGCAGTAAAAGCTTTTCTGGCTTTTCACCTCCAATCTGGATCAAAGGCAAAGTAGAGACAAGTTTGAATAAATGGCATCTTTTATACTTTTTCTTCCCTAGGACAAGCTGACCATCTCCACCTGGCAACCCTTAGGTACAACAGTCCTGGTAGAGCAAATACATAGGAGATGGTTCTGCAGTAAGGCTTTTGAAAATTACAGCTTGCACTTACTTCTTAAAAAGCATTAGGACTTTATCTTTTCCATAGCAAATCATGGCAGCAGAGCCATGTGATTTTCAATCACTTTTCCCTTAGCAAATTTCTCAGTCCTTCTTTTTATTTCTATGTCTATTTTATTTATAATCTTCTGGATAAGATGACATGATTCCCTCTCAAGTACTGTGTATAAGAATTATGTAAAATAAACTTCTCTTGAGGTCCAGAAGGCTTTTTCTGCTGCTTGCACCTGACAAGCAACTGCTCTCTGGCTTCTAATTTTGAGCATTTGTTAGAAATGCTTTTACATCAGCTGGCAAGGTGACAATAGAACAGTCTTATCTAAAATAGAAGGAAATGTTCTCTTCAAAAGTATTATGCAAAAACACAAGGGAAATAAGCATTAAAATAAAGCACTTAAATCTATGCTACTAAGTCCTTCATCATCTTGTTTCCATCATCTCAAGATGATATGAGATAATTATCAAAAAGCAAAAAATAATATATTCCTAGGCTGATCACTACAACTTTTTAGGACTTCTCTGGTGTATCTACATATGTTTCATAATCATTTTCCTGTCTGTTGCATGAGTTCATCTGCATTGCTTTTCACACTGATTCTGAAAATGCCTGCCTTGGTTATTCCCATTACACTTCCCTGCCTCAGCTGGTGGGCACCAATGCATAAACCAAATACACAAGCACAGGGTAACTCTCTCTTTTGAATTTATATTGCTTTTTATAAAAAAAGATTAAATTGATTTTCAGAGACAACACGCTATTGCAGTAAATCTTTTTCTCACTGTATAATCTAAGAGGAAAGCACAGTCATTCCTTGACAGGGAGCTCCCTTCTGATAGGGGGTAATAATATGGTTTCCCCAACTCCAGACAGTCAGACATCATAGGTTAAGTCCATTCTCAACACATATAAGTTAATAACTAAAAAATGCCAGCAGCACTTTTTTTTTGTTTTGTTTTTCCTCTTGGGTTTTGAGGTTGCAGGTGTGCTCGTTGCATACTTTCTAAGTATTTTTTTCAGGAAGGGAATACTTTTTTTTAGTTTTTTATAAAATTGGAATCCTGTTTTTGCTTCTCATCTCCAAAAGCTGATGTCTTAGAAAATGTCTTAGAGAAAGGAAGGCCTCAGAAACATTGCAGGAGCTGAGACTACATATATTGGAAAACCATGAAAGAAATAATAAGTTATTTCTATAATATAAAATAGAACTGTGGCACCAAGAAAATTGTGCAAAAATTTAAATAATGAAAATTAGATATTGCTAGCTGATCTTTAAAAGGAATTGTACAAACATTCAGAGTGCCAATGTTTGACTTTTCAATTTAATAAAAGCAATAAAAAATATGTTTTTCATTTCACTGCCTCTCGCTATTCATACAGGCTAATTCTCACTCTACCAGTGGCTCATTTCTTCAATTACAGGATGTACCTTCATTACACTTGATATATTATATTAAATAGTAAGTGTCTTATGCTAATATACAGAAACTTGTGGTTGCCAGGCATCGTCCTTAAAGGAAAAAAAAAACAACTTTTAATTAAGCAGTTGTCTTCAATATGAATAGTTGTCATAAGCTACTGCCATTACCCAAGGGGTAATGTTTCCAAAGCTCATTATGGAATTATTCAATAAGAAATCCCACACCAGCATTTACTGAGTAGTACACGGAATACATAAATACAGTCAAATTGCCAAGTAGAGAGTTCTCTAGTGTGGCCCCAAAGAAATGAATTGTATAGTAGAACCAAAGAAACTTTGGGCAGTTTCTATAGTTTCCCATTGTATTCTGTGCAGAAATTAGACGACATTTATCATTTGTATAATTTGCTCTTATCATCCTAATATTCATCTCTTGCCCCCTAATACTTATCCCAGTGTTAGATCTTCCTCAGAATTCTAACTACTTTTAGTTATGACTAATGTTACAAGTTTTTTCCAGATTACAGTAACATGAAGGATAATTATTTGCTATTGATAAGGAAAATTTACTTATTCATGAATCATAAAAAAATCAAACTTTGCCCAGGAATTTTGATAAATGCATAGATATTTATTCTCTTTTAAATTTGCGTTTCTTTAAGATTTTCCTGTTTGTTCTGTGTCATCATAACAGGTTTGTCAGCCATGTGTGTTTCTGAACTTCGAATAACTTTCAACCCTGTTAACTGATTTCAGACTAATTTGATGCAGAGGTTGAGCTTTCATAAAGAATTCCTGAGTACATCATTCAAATCTGGTTGGCTAGAGGAGTATGTGTCCTAGACAAAGTAAAATTGCTATATAAATAAACTTACATCTGATTAGGTATCTGAAAGAATTAAACCAGGAAAGTGCCCTAAGAAGTGCCCTGCTGCATGGAAGAATCAGTCAAATTTGTCTCCTTCTTAATATCAGATTCGCTTAAGGATGATAATAATGAGCACTTTTGGCAGCCTTTAACTGAAGCTCAGATGGTGAACTTTCTTACCTTGTACTCCTTGATGATATAACACAGTTAGAAAACAGCTATCTGTTTCCTTCTCAGGCTGCACCATTTCTGCAGGGCAAACTATGTCGCTCATGTTGTATTAACCTTTGGTGAAGCCAAGCATGTACAGCAAACTCCAAAGACCGACTTTGGGTTAGTTAAAACAGTTTGTAGCAGTTTGTAAGCTACTTGTAGATAAAAGGCTGGATGAAGCACCCAGAGGAAGCCTCTGTTTTTCTTAGAAGCGCATAGGCCTTTTGTGTCACTACCCAGCATTTATGAAACATGGTCACAAGGAGGAAAGTGATGAAAATGACAACAAGACAAGTGAGTGTTTAGCAGCAAAACAAAGCTGCATTTCAGAGTCTGAGTAGGTGAGTCATATGATAGGAAATGAGATAATTAACAGAAATAGAACCCCAACCGGAGACAGTGGAAAAACTGTTTGAATTCTGTCACCTCAAACTGAAAGGGTGCTTGTGGTGATTATTTTTCAGAAAGCAAAGAGCAATTTATGTGATAGTGTTGAGAAATTTGTTATTATATGCAATTTTACGTGCATTAAAAAATTCCTAATTTTTGGCAAGACTGTGTCAAGGAGTTTGTGCCTCCAGGCTTTGGGGGATTTTGGTCAGAGAAACAAATTTAGAACTTGATTATTATCTACAAATAACTATTGTGTGTAAAACATTAAGAAAAAAATGAGATATAAAAGTGGATGCTCACATTTCTCCATTGAGGAAAATGATGAAAAGAGCAAAAAAATTTAAATAATTTTTTGGTGAAGAATGTATTGAAAGAATAAGGGATGAAAGGTAAAAAAGTGTGTTTGAATGAACAGCAGTTTTGTAAGAACCAGTCATCCTATAGCAAGCATTAATAAAAAAGATCAATAAGCACAGATATATCTGAAGTTCTGAAAGATAGGTTTGGGAATTACTTACCTGAAAAAATAACTTATGGTATTTGGATAAAAATTAAGTACGAAAGGAATTATAAGGAGAATGAAAAGCAGATTGAGATACCAGGTAATTCACAGAAATCATTAGACTACAAATTCATTAGCAGTGGTGCTTATGGCTCACCAAGCATGGTCATTTGTGCTTAGGAGTGTACAACTGTAGTAATATAGTAGATTTTAAAAGTGTTTTTGCTTTCAATGGAATTTTTTACATGACCAGAACAACTGAAGTGATAGTTTAATTATTGAGTTTGTTTGTTTGTTTGTTTATTTCTCTAGATACAGAAAAATGTAATTTACTAAACAGCAGAACTGAAACTTCAACTGAAAAGGAATGTAACAAAGTCAGCAACACTGATGAAAACAAGTTTCTGGCTTGGAATCACACCTCTTGTTAAGCATATTATTTTGTATGTATCATGCATACATAGATAAACATTTTAAGAGTTTAACTAGCTTTATGTTTTCAAACATTAACTGAAAAAGTTATTTGACATTCTTACTTTTGGAGGATGAGGTAGTCTATGTATTCGGTATTTTTTTGCAAAGTAAAAGGGTTTTGAAACTTCCAGAGTTCTGCAGTTTACAGGTTTGTAAAATGTCAGCTGCCAGCAGACTTTTAAATTCTACTTTATTCACCCATTAATACATCTTTTTTTTCTCCACAAATTAAATTAGAATTCATAATTCTATATCTGAATTAGCTTCCCACAGAGAGCCTTATTATAACAAATGCACTTGTAACAACTCATTTTAACAATTTAATCTATAAACTAGTAGAAAGAACTTTATGTGTTTCTGTAAGTGAACAGAACTTACTTTTAAAAGAAATTTAAAAGAATTATATATACAGTATGCTGACTGACTGATACATTTTGCATGTCTGCCATTACTATATTAAGCATGTAATTATATGTATATGTATATGTATATGTAGCATGTAATAATATAGGAATATACATATATGGATACGTATATTAAGCATGTAATAATGTAGGAAATAGGAATGTTAGCAGAAGACCTGAATATGAATTTCAGAGAAATAAGACTGAAGAGAAAGAAGTAACTCTTTTGTGAAAAGCACAGAATTGTGCTGATGTGTTAGTGTAAGTGGAAATGTATTTTAATGAATACCGAGATTTCAAATAAAATCTGCTGCCAGAAGTGTTGAAAGACTTTCTTATTGTGGCATACTGTGCTTACCCTGCAGGCAATTCTGAGTGATGTGGCTGCTACCAGCCTTTATTTATAGACAGGCAGACTAATACATCTGCATTTTAAGCCATTCTTTAAGAATAGCAATTATTGAAATGGTTACTTTTTTTTTCCTCTCTCTTGGCGTATTCCCAACTGTCAGGGAACAGCTGAGCAGAAGGCAGTTCTAGGGCTGGGGGGCTAGCAGGGCAGGCAGTGCCACGCTTCCACCAGCAAGGGTGCAGCCCTGCAGCACCTGCACAAGGTGAGGAGTGGTGGCAGTGGCTGGGGACAGCCACAGCCCTGCTGAGATCCTTGTGGCTCCCAGGAGATGTGCAGGGCTGTTTGAAGGCACCACCTCAGGACATGGGCAGCCAACCTCCTTGGCACTGGAGGAGACTTCAGAGGTGTTCAAAATCCTAACACAGGCAATCTCTTTCCCTTGTCTTTTCTCATGTCTCAATCTTTGAGTTTTCACAATGCAATTGTCTTTCTCGTCGGAATAACTTTATCTTGATGAATCTCTGGTTTTGACTTAAAGAAAAATGTGTATTATATGAATAGTCTTTTTACTCATCAACAATCCCTTGTTCCTCAGGGATTTCCATCTTCTATACTGGCAAGCTTGGTTTAAAAAGTTTTGCTTTGAAATATTCTTTTTTCAGAATGTAAAATGCCTTGTAAACATGAGTATCAGGTATTTTTATTTCACTATACTATTGTGAACAAACAAAAAAGTTTGTGACTGTGCTTGAGACCTGAGTTATTCAAAGCCAGAGGAATTTCCAGTCCTAATAATTCCTTTCTTGAATATTCTGATTTTTTTGCACATGTAATTGCTTGAAATAGGATTGATAAAGATGGAATAAATCTGTGGCTTTTAGATATTCATATGTGCATATGCATTGCTCTGTTAAGAACAGAAACCTGGATATCAATTGGTAGATATTAACCTTAGATATAACAGTTCATGGATCTGCTCAGTGGTTATATTTAAAGCAGGGATTACACAATGCCACTTTGATCATATCAAGTTTTTGTTTTTCTGAGCAAAATTATCATCAGTCTTTATCATCAGAAAGCCCGTATATTTAAGTGTCTTTATCTAAAATTGTCCATGCTACTTGGACAGGAAGATTTCAAACAACTAAAAATTCATTGGGTGATATCCTTCATAATTCTTGCAAAGTATGTATTTTTATACTGTCTGTAATTTTTGCTCTTTTACCACCTCAGATCATTGAAGGTGAATTTATTAATGTCTGAGTAATTTTATCAAATGTTTATTTAACACAACACTAGCAGCTTATATTAATGTCTCTGGCTTATGATGGTAACAAATTTCTCAAGGCTTTCTAAAATACAATATGTAACAGAATCCAAGGAGAGCAGCATAAAAATCAGTCATATACATATACAAATCCCATAAAAATATAATTCTTTCCAGGTAAATAAGTCACTGAGTTCACCCAATTTGAATTTTTCTTTCGTATTTAAGTTGTAGCGATAAAAACTAGAAAATGGCAAGTTTTTCAGGAACTTGAAGTCATCACTCATCTCAAAACCTGACAGTCTACTGGAGGGGAGGTTGGGCGTGGAACATTTAATGGCAACCATATCACTACTTGTGATATTAAAACTTCTTTTAAAGTCATTAGAGATTTTTCCTGATGGCAGTCTAATATTCTTCCCCTCTGCTCTCTAGGAATAGTTAGTTTTCATTTTAGACCATTTTGTTCAATTATGCTGCGTAAAAAGTAGGACAGTAGACAATAGAAACATTTTTCTTTTAGGACTGTTCTCTCAGTACATTTTGAAGATATCAGTGGCTGAGGGATCTGAAGTTACTTCTGTTACCCAATCTGAACCTCAATTTCTAATTCTTGCATCCAATGTTTTTTATTTGCTCTTGATTTAATACTCAGAAGTAATGTGATTGTCATCTGTCTGTGTAAAAGGCTCATACTTAGTTAAATGGACTTCTTAAAGTGCAATAATTGTGAAATCACATCACTCTACCTACAAATAGTTAAAAGAGCCACAAGCTAAGCAGAGAAAGAAATGTTATTTTAGACTAGATATAAATGTTAATTAAGAAGTTTTACATGCTGAATTTGAGAGGTCTTCACATCCTATCCCTCTGAATAGGAGCAATTACCCTGACAGATTTCTGAAAACTTTACCCACAAACAACATTGTACTAGCTAGAAAAATGTTAATATCTGTCTTCATTCCTTGCCCAGGTATTAAGAGTTATTTTATTATATAGACACTTCAATGGCATATTGCCAAGAAGTGCTGAAAATCCAATCTCAATATGTACACAATTACAAACACAATGCATGCCAAATTAGTTATGCAAGTACTTGTCTGGCTAAAATTCTTGTAACCTAAACTGATTCTGTCCTAAGTTGCTTTCCAATTGGATGTGATCTAGGGTGCAAACTTGATCTTCTGCTCGTGATGGATGGCAGTCATTTACCTATTACTTTTATTACTATTAATTAAATCTTTTGAAGTTTATGGCTTAAAATGTCCTTGTTCTTGCTTTTAGATCTATATTACTTCAACTCAAGGTTAAAAGGAAAAAGTGAATCTTCTATTCTACTCGAACAATTATTTTCCATATTGACGGAGATGTTGATTTTCCCATAGCCATTTGGAGGTAGCTTATATTCATAAATATGTATAGATATATATACAAATGCACACTTTTACACATTCATGCATATGTCCACAGACTAGAATAAATGCATTTGCATATAGACATACCGTACGGGGTTTTCAGTGTAGGATGTGCACTAAGTATTTATTCTATCACCATCTTCATGAACTGTTGGAACCAGGTGGGGCACTGTTTTCCCAGGCCCCCTGCCTTTGGGCTGTCTTCTGCTAATGGCCAATCAACGCCTTGCCCACTACTCACTCCCGCCAGGAGTTATCCCTGTTTAATGGGCCATCAAGGACCCACTTCACAACTCATCATCCCATTGTGAGATGCTCCACCCAGGGGGAGGAGCCAAACATTCCCACCTGGATAAATCTGGGATTTGGGACAGTACAAGTACACTGGATTCCCAGAAGACAAGAGCTACCAGATCTTTCTAGGGGATCACTGCTTCAGGACTTCACTCATCTGGACTACTTCCACCACTCTGCTCAGGTTGTATTCTGACTCTGTCAGTGATCTTTTGTATTATTGCATTTATTTTATTTTACTTTTTTTTTTCTTTCTTCTTCTTAGTAAATTGTATTTCTGACTTGGAATCTCTCACTTGTTTTGCTTTCAAATCACTACACATACACATACAGAGATGGGAAGATTTTTCAAAGTAAAGAAACTTACTTTGTACTCACTTTCTATTAAGATCAATAAAACTTCTGAAATCCAATTTGTACCTTTGAAATATCTTCTCCATACAGATTATTTTCAGAGTTAATATTCAAGAGATTAACCCGGTAGCTGCATCAATAGAAAGAAAAAGGGCTTAACTTCTACTTTAGCACTTATGTTAGAAAACTCCTTCAGCTTATTGGAAAAGAAACATATTGTATCTGATTTACTGTATTTTATCTTTTCTGCAGGTAACAATAATATCTGTATCACTGAGGTTCATGTTATTTAGCTTCCCATAAGTTTTCCTAATTGCAGTAGCACATCTTAAAACATTTATTAAAAGATAATTGAAAGCAAAAATAGATTGTTATATCTCAGTTATCTTACTATTTTTTAGCAGAAGAGAGGAGGGGAATGGAAATATTGTTAATTAATTAATACTGTACCATAAGAATAATAAGTAAAATTATAGGAGCAGATAAGAGTGTTTCTTTTGACAACCACTTCTTTATTACTGTTTTTCAATAGTAAATCACTCTGAATTACATTTTGTAATCAAAACATGATATCATTTGCAGTTATTTTGTGAGGACAGTGGAAGTCTTGAACAACAAAATATCTTTGCTAAAGCACCTTTGTTTTCAGCTGAAAAATAAGCAATTTTATTTTTCTGGAAGCGGTGGCAGCTCTTTTCTGATGGCTTTAACAACCAGTCTCCTCTTGATACTGTAACTTTCCCCTAAGACAATGTTTCTCAGTTACTTAAGGTCCAAATGGCTCGTCTATCCCACAAACTGTTCTCACAGTATTTTTCAGTCCCTCTGTATGTACATGGTGTTTGTTGTCTATCTATACAAAACCTCTAATCACTTCATGACACTTGATCATTTCTGCTGTTAGTCCTCCCTTAGGTTTCATTTTTTCAAGCTTTAAAATTCTTCTGTAGTTCCTCACTATTGCTTTCTTATCTCTCCTCCTTACTTCTTTTACCGTCTTTTCTGTTCCTACTCTTAAACTAAACTAGGTCCTGGTTCCTTTGTAGACAGACTCCTGTCCCTATCCTGCTTCTCACTTTGCACAGAAGCCTACCACTGATTTAGCCAATGCTGATTCCTCAATTTTTCTAACTATGTCCTTTATTCCACACGTGTACAAACTGCCTTGCTCTTGCTGCTTCTTGGCTCTTGATTTTTGACCTGAATTTCATCATTTGGCAGTGAATCTGCACTTGTTTTCTCTTATGGAAAGTAGTATTTTTATTATATTGCTTTGTTTATCACATTTTCTTTGTATAGCCTTCAATTTATTTCCCTATTTATTATTCCTCCTGTTGAAGAACACCTGAGTCTTTTAAATTCCTTTGTTCCAAGTTGCTCGTAACTAGGCCAGACTAATCTTACTTAATTTTAGCTATCTAAAAGCTAGGATGCAGCCTGAACTGCTCATCCTACTTTTTTACTTCCGAAGTTAAGAAAGAAAGGCAGTTTGAGAGAATAAATCACAATGTTTTCATGTCTCAGGATTGGAAGACATAGTCTGTAGAGGTGATTTTTTTTTCTATATTGATTATCAGAGGAGTTTACACAAATATATTTTATCACACAAGTATTTTTTAATGGTTAGAATTAATTCTTCCAATATATATTCTATTGTAGTGTCAGCCCCTAACATTTCTCCTTATGATCTCTCAGACATATTCCACAGAGGTCTGTAAAAACTAATATCTTCGATTTCTAAATTACTGTCGAATTTATCAAATCAATGTCTCTTTTCTCAAGAGTAAAACTCTGTTTCTGACAATATAATTGATTATCTTTTTTTAAATTATTTTTCACATTATTGAAAATACCTTCTTGTATTATCTTTGGCTTTTCACTTTTGTTATTGGACTGATGACTAGGACAGTTATAAGGTGTGTCTGTTTTATAATAAGGATGGTTTTAATTCAGGTTTGAATATACAGTTGTTGATTGAGAATGAAATATATCCACTATTAATGTAAGAGGCTTATAAGAACTTACAGTGTTTCAAACTTGAGAAAAAAACAATGAATGGCACCTAGTTGTTCTAGACATGACAAAAACTAAATAAATAAAACCACCAAACAATAGAAAAATCAGTTTGCTGATTATGTTAGACGTCTAACGATAAGAAAGGTGGTGTATAAATGGATAGATCTGGAAGCCTTACTACTTGACCCATAGTATGACTTATTTGGTATAATACACGTTTCATGAAAAAATAGAAATACATAGCTCATGATATACATAGTTCATGATATAGCAAATTTAATAAAATACAATAATAGATGTTAAATATGTATTATTTTACATCATCTTTAGTAAGTAATATGAATATAAAATATTAAACCATACTAACTTTAAACAATAAAATCAATATTTATGTAAGAGGTCAGAAACAGAAAAGTGCTGATCTAGCTTGAAGACATATCTGCTCTGAAGTCCAGAATGCTGTTTAACCAAGAAGACATCTGAGGCATGACAGCAAAAGATGAAAAGTGTATCAGACTAAAGGTTATAGTGAGCCACTGAGTCACCCCAGGACAGTCAAGGGAATCAAGGTGGCTATAACTTTTGATAAAGAAGAAACAAAAATCTCCGAATTAGGGAACTAAGTGGTTTTACAAGGATGCTAAGTGAATTTTTCCTGGAAGAGAAATTTTGAAGCTATTCAGTAGATTCATGGAATGAGCTGAGGATTTGCTAGTGAATGTAAAGGATGCAACAGAAGAGATTTATTCTCCACACTACAGAGTAACTGATAATGACTGAATGCAATTTAGGCAATGGTGATCCAAAGTCACAATGGTAGGAAGAAAAATAAGGAAAAAGGCATAGCAAACCCAAAAGATCTGAGATAGTTTTCAGTAAACTCTGGGGAGTTAGGAACTAAGTTTCCCCTTGGGGCAGTCCAAAGAAAAACCATGTAGAGGAATGCTGACAATATCTTAGGGAGATGCCATTAAGCATAATTCCAATTATATTTTAGGAACTGAGCAGTTCCAGGGTTGAAGATGTGTATTTTTTAGATCTTGGTAGGGCGTGACTATCCAAACAATAGAGAAAACAAATCCACCTTTTTCTTTTTAAGGATGAGCTGGGAAAAAATTATACAGTCTGCTAAACTGTAATTCATGGAAAATGCTGCAGCAAATAATTAGGTAAACCGTATATAAACTAATAGAATGTATAAGTAGAGAGAATCTAAAAGGAAGATGAGTAACTTCCAATATGCATTTGTCAAAAAATGTTGCTCTCACTGTTTTAATATGGAGAGGTATTAGTTTTGACTTACAGCAATCTGTTCCTGCACAGATATTGAGAACAGTGCACAGAAACACACTATATACTTCTGCCACTGCACAGTATGGCATATTAACATGAAACACACTAATAGTTACAATGTAATTTTATGTGAATTAATGGTTTCTTAATTTTCTAATATTTACTGATCTACTTCCCTATACTGTCAGCAAATCTGACACTGCGGAGCACATTTTTTGGTTATCTAAATTGATTGCCCATAATTAGATGAGAGAAAATAAGAGTTTTTCCCCCCAATAATATATGCTCCCAAATACATTGACAAAATCAAAAAGAGAAAGCTTATTAAATAAACTAATTTATTTGAGAAAAAAATAACTGTTTTCATGGGTTTTTTTCCCCACATTTTATGAGCAAAAGCACTTGGAGTAGATAAATGTGTAGACCTTTGAATGAAAGAAAAGCATGTGCATGGAAATTCCTTGCCTATTACTGCAAGAAATTAAGCATTTTGACTGTACTCCACTGAAAGAAAACTGGAAGGGATGCATTTATATAGTAAACCAGAACAATTGAAAAGAAATAAAATATATAGTGTAATAAAAGCTTGCCTTACTGCCAAGAAGTAAGTATTCATGCCAAAAATGTTCCGGAGCACAGCTGCCAAAAAAAAAAAGGCTGAGAGCATTATGAAACACACTAAATCTATACATAGAGGGGGCTTGGAAAAGAAAAAAAAAAGTATATTTATTCTTAGGATTCAAGTATATCAAATCATTATTGTTATTTTATGCACAATAAGCAAGGCTCTGAGCATGCTGGCAAGCATTCAAGAAAGCATCAGGTTGCTTAAAATGCATATTGGTCTTTAAATTCAAGGGAAATGTTCAAACAAAGATATTTGAGTGTTTGAGACAAGCTAAAAATCCACAATGACACAAAAAAATTTCATGTGCTGTTTGGCATGGCTTAATAACAGTCCTGACAATGCTAAGCTAGCTCAGGTCCTCATGAAGGTGATTTGAAGTGCACAGAGCAGGCATCCTAGGATTGTCTTAAAAGTGATGAAAAGTGGATTGCCATTGCTGCTATGTGGCTTTCAAATGAGAACCTTCGTGAGGAAGCCAGAGGCTCCCAGGAACTATTCTTAGTCTGCTATTTCCAAAACGTTACCACACCAACAGGTTTGGAGGCTTTCCTCTTGCAGTTAGTCCTTTGACGGGGTCAAAAAAATCAAGACTGAGAGATTCGGGAGATGACCTGGAAATCAAAGTTTCCATGACAAGGCATGATGATAGGAGATGGAGATGCCATCTTCTGAGAAGAGACCAAAGGGATGAGATCTGTTTCTGAGTAGAGAAGTCTGAGGTATGAAAGATCGAGGTTTAAAATTCTTGAAGGCAGTGGGGAAGGTGAAGGCAGAACTGTTATTTACCAAATTTCACACTACTGGAACCAGAGAGCATTCAGTGGCACTAGTACAAGATGAGCTTAAAATAGAAGAAAGTACTTCTTTACACAGCAGGAATCAAACTTTTAGAACTCTCTGCCATATGAGGTTTTTAATTTTCATCTATAGAAAGTTATTTCAGACACATTCTCCTCCTTTTTTCTTCTTGTGGTCTGGTGAAAATGTCTCAGGGCTTAGATTACTTGTGATATGTGATGCAGGAGCCTAACCTCTCTCTGACTGCTACACAACATCTTCAGCTCCTACCTTGGCATTATGAATTCAGTAACAAGGAATGTGCTCTTAACTTTGGAGCACTACAACGTTACCAACCACAGTGTCTCATAGTTTTTATTCTGTATCTGCCCTTTTGCCTGTGAAGGTTGATAAGCAGGCACACTAATTTCTCTTCCAAGTTTAATTTATGTAGCATTTTCCAGCTTCCCTGTGAGGCAGGATGGATCAAATATGGTCCCAACACACAAATCATAAACATGTGTGATAGGTTACTTAATACAGATGTCAAGAGAGAAAAGCAATTAGAAAATGAGATTTGCAAGTTTATAATTTTAGAAATCATACTCTCAGATTATGGCAAGACTGAATACCATTAATAAAGAATTAACTTCTGAGTTTAATGCCTGCTGCTTTTGATGGCATGTGGTGGTTATGGTTGACTTTCTTAATTACTTCTCCCTTTATCACAATATACATTGAAGAGGGAATATAGCTTCACTTTTTTTTTCTCTTTTTTCTTTTGCCTGCATTGTGAGCAGGAAACGAAAAGTGACATCTGAACTGATTTTTTTCTTCATTATTGTTGTTCCTAAACATGCAAATCTCTGAAACAGACCCACGCTGAAGACATTTTTATTTGTTTTAACAAAACAATTTTCCTTTCACTTTTTCTCAAGTAATTATTGTTCTCACAATTTCAATTATGAGTTTGTACTTCTGTTATGATCAAGGCTTTTGAAATTAATGTCAATAATAAACATCACAAGAAAAATAATTATGATGGTGGTGTCACCACATCTTAAATTCCAATTTCAATTTTAGCCAGTCCTTTGGCACAATATACATTGGAAGAGAAAGGGAAGAGAAAGGGCCCAGGTATTTTGTAAAGAAATAATTAAATAAGAATGAAAGTAATATTATTAAAACCAGTAGTTTTAACTTAAGCTTTCTTCTGCGTCACTCTGGCTAGTAACATGGAGCTGGCTCATTTCATTTCCAGCTGCTAGATTTCACTAAAAAAAGCTAAAAATAAATTCAATACTTTCCTAAAATGACTTTCCAAAGTAAGCAAGTGCTGCAGTTGCCATAGGGATGTTGTAACATCACAAATGGGAAGCAGTTCACATAGTGGTAAATAAGCACACTGGTGGGTAAGTTGTCCATTTGAGCATGTCTCAGAGAAGAGATTACTTAGAGAGTAGTTTTTGAGGGAAGAGGTTTTGAAAAAAAAAAACAAACAAAAAGATCACCATTGATTCAGTCTGTGCAGTGCAAATCCATGAACACAGGAATTCACAGGTTGTAGGGATCAATGAAGATGCAGGACACTGCCTGTGCTAAGTGCTGTAACAGCTAAGCTGCAGGACCTACACCTTCCCTCAAAAAGAGAGGAAAATATTGAAAATATCTTTAAATTCCGTGAAAACAAAAGCATCATCAAGTTCTTGTATTTACCATTTGTTCAGTGAGTCTGGAGCTGTCCAGCTTGTCCTTATTTTGCTTTCTCTTTTGTAATGCATTATGCCACTGAATTCTGGTAGTGCATTTTCTGCCTTATACTATCCATTTATTTTGAAAGCCAATACAAACAAACACAAAGATGCCTAACAAATAAATGGACTTCCTTTCCAAGGTTTCTTCATAATCATCATAAAATTTCAAAGGTCAGCTGATATAAATAAACAGTGACTTTATTGAAGTTGATACTACTGTCCTGATTTACAGCAAGT
The DNA here is from genome assembly GCA_013397095.1 of Sterrhoptilus dennistouni. Taxonomy (NCBI): domain Eukaryota; kingdom Metazoa; phylum Chordata; class Aves; order Passeriformes; family Zosteropidae; genus Sterrhoptilus; species Sterrhoptilus dennistouni. The sequence goes on along the minus strand of VWZU01011113.1, from coordinate 334,725 downwards.
AGTAATCTAGCTCCAGCAACTCAAGCTTTTCATTCTGTGTTCAACCCAGAATAGAAAGCAAATAGCTGGATAACAAATACCATGGAAACAGGAGAAAACCCACACAAATCCTATAAAGAATCAGTTTAGGGAAAAAGAAGAGAACACAATTTTTCTATAGATAAAATAAAATTCACTGGGAATCTGCAACTAGATCATTTAAATACAAAATATTGTGATAGTTTCTACCTTTTATAAAAATTAATTTTTTTCTCTTTGCACGTGCTTTTGGTATGTGTGAGGTCTTTTTCTATTAAAACTTACATCTTTACCAGTCTTACCAAAGCATTACCAACTTGCTGTTCAGCTCTTTCTCATTTGCTGGATTGGCCTCTCATAACACTACTGTGCCTCACTCTGCTTTTAATCTATACTCACTTGTTTTCTCAGGTAAATCACTGAAGTGGGGTGTTACCCTGAGGTGTGCCCCATTCACTTTGCAGAATATATATGGCTACAGGGTGAGTAGTGGAGCCAGGGCTGGTCAAAGTTGTGGGCTGGTAAACATTTACCCTTTACCCATCCCTGTCTGGGCTTTTACCTAAACTACATTACATTATGACATTTTACAATATTAGGCTCATAGTAGAGGATGAGTGCTTGAATACAACATCTACATCCCAAAGAAAGTGCTTTATGAGCAGATCATATCAGGTTTCATATTAACACCAGTGTCAGGGGAGAATTAAATTTGAAGAATCATCCACCATCGTCTATGACCTATTACTATAAAATCGTTATTATTTGTGACCATGTGGCTGGTTAAGTACAGCAGATGGAAACAAGCCTTCTACAATTTGAATCACAGTGTAAAAGGTAACCATGCTAACACGAAAATCTGAGCTTTTTCCTCAGCCTTTCAGGGTCCACTGTTCAGACCCTATTGGTTAAGAGAGAGCAAGTCTCAGTGAGTGTTCCTCTAAATGCTGGCCATTATTATCAGGGCTGCCACAACCTCACAGACTAGTCTGAATTTGGAGTGAGATACAAATCATCTCTCCAGCTTTGGAAAAAGATTTGTGTACTGCACTAAGCACCTGAATTCCCTTTATATTCAGCAGGAGAAGTTACTTTAGATAGACTGAATTCATCTTATTATTTTAGACACACTCAAGCATGAAATAAATAAGGTGAACTGTGCTCTATGTATGCCTATTTATGTCATTTGGTTATAATGGAAACCCAGAATAAACAGCTCAGATAGGTATATTTAAATCATAGATGTTCAGATTTGGGCAGACAAAAATCACCTTGGCTGCTCATATTTTCCTTGTAAGAAGTTAGGATGCACACTGAGCTCTGCTGTCCTCCAGATATCGTCCTCCTTTCTGGAAGAAAATGCCAGGACCTGCCCTAGAAGGACCTCTGAAGTTTTGCAGACAAACACTGGCGGCAAAGATGTATGTGGAAGGTGGAGTAAAAGTATAGTATCATCCAGTTAAAGAGCATGTGTACTGCATAAACAGAAAAAGCTGGTGATCACCTCTGGGATTACCATCAGCACTGCCTCTTGGGCTCTTGCCCTGCTCCAAGCCCTGGTGTGCAGGTAGCAGACATTGCAGGGTACGCGTGAGAAAGAGTCAGACCCACAGGTGTGGGTATCCTTTCATCAGGGTCTAGTGCTCTGTGTGTTGACTCTTGTGCCCTTTCTTGTGCCTCTGTAGATGTGCCTGTGTAGATGTTCTCTCTGTGTCACCCACTGAGAGACATCACATCTCTTGTTCACACAGTGACTCTCCTGAGAGGTGCCACTATGGTTTTCCAGGAATGATTTAGCATTTTATACACATTGGAATAGTACGAATACAAGAGCTTGAGAACATTTTCCTCTGGAACATCCCATGATGTCGTCCTGTCAGGCATTGAAAGGTGGGATTTGAAGAAAAAGGTGAATTGAATATTTGCCCCCTAACCCCTCTATCCTGAGCAGTGAGCTATTGCTCAAAAGCATTAGTCCTCCTTTCTTCCTGTACTTTATTTTCTGCTTTTTGTGCTTCATTTCATCACAAGTAGCTGAAAATGAAATGTGCTGGAAATGGCAGGAAGAGTTGGCTTCAATACTTTCCAAACTATTTCTTTCAACCTAATATGAAATCTATTAAAAAAGGATTCTGTAAGGTTTCCCTTTGGTTACAGTGATAAGAAGATACTGACCTAAATGTACAGTGATTATTGGTTGTCCTAGAAGTGGGGTCTTCAATGCAAAATGTACTTTAACAAAATCCAGCTGCCTTGTCCCCCTACAGTGTGGTATGATGGACAAAAGAGAAAAATAATCCAATATTTAAATTGAATGTAAAACTGATTTTTGGGGCACTGAAGAAAACCCCAGAGTGGATAGAAAAGCAAAACAGACACTTGTATAGACCTTAGGGTTTTGAAAAGCTAGAAAGTATCCTGCAGTGAGTGGTCCAAAAAGTCTTCACATGAAAGTATGTGAAGCTCTTTCTGAGGCTGAATCCATTGAACAATATTTGTAAATAATAGTAATCTGAAAGACAAAGTGTGTTTGGCTGCAATATTTCATTACATTTTTGTGTATATGTACAAAGAGATCCTATATATTCATAGCTATACATAGTTGTATGGACAGTTTTGCTCTAATAATGACTAGGAAATTTTGTATTATGTCAGATAGGAATATAAATTAGCACACAAACACATATATAAATTAATATCTATATCCATCTACATCCATCTATATCCATAACAAACCTCTGTTTTCCAGTTTATACCAAATACACAGGAAAGCACATACAAGAAGTACAGACTGACTGTATATGTTACTGATTGTATGTATGTTATAGTGGACTTTGTACCATTTCAGAGAATGGGCTGTCAAAACTTTCCCAATCTGAAAAATTATAAGTAAAATTCCACATTTTCATAAAGGCCTTTGATGTCCTCTTGGAGTCTTTTCTTTCTCTCTGCCTCTTGTGCAACTCTTCCTCCAATGAATTAAATATTAGATCCTTGCCATAGTATATATGGAAGTTGACAGATACACTGGGCCAGCAGAACTTGTCAGATACACTTCATGGTGGCTTTCCTACATGGGATACTCTGTGCTGGCAGGCACCCCATGCCAGCTTCTGACACCATAGGCTATGCCAGCTTCTGCAGCTTCTGACAGGGCCCGTTCTGGAGTTCCAGAAAGTAAGGCCAGACATGACATTGCAAGTCAAGACAAAGACAAGAGCAGCTGTTTCTGACCACCCCTGAAAGATGACCATCTTACTGCTCCCTGAAACGTAAGAGTCATTGTAATTTCATGGTCCCAGGGCAAGGTATTCTAGTAAATAACCACCTGGCAGTTATACATCTCTTTTGTAATGTCTGATATAGATCTTCTTTGCTACAGCTTTTGCTAATTACCCCTAGTTTTTCTCTCAGAGGACAAAGAGTGCAGTTCATGTTCTTTTACTCTGACAGTTACATTTAAAATATGTGAAGACCATTAGCCCATCTTTCCTCCTACAACTCAGTCATCTCTATTTTAAGCAAAAATAACATAATTCCCCTGATCCTTCTGTATAGTTCTTATTTTTTAGCTTGCAGTTCATTTTAATTGCACACCTCTGGACTTTTTAATGAGGGTTAAGTTAAGACAACTTTTAAACAGTATAAACTAATGACTTCTATAATCACAGAATCTAAAATATAAGTGTGAAAATGAATTGTTATTTCTTTCCAGAGATGTAAAATAGCCTTTTTTTTCCCTATTTTCCTGTGGCATCTTTTACCTCTGCTAACCTGAGACAATTGCTGAAGTGTTTTGAAGGCAGTACCAACTTAGGTTCTATTTTGCTTGCAATTGTCATGCATGCAATTGTAGAAATGCATCTAAAAATAGATTTCTACCAAGCTCTCTGCAATGAAGGTATGACCTCATTATGCTGGGAAGAAAAAAATCAAACCCACATGGTCCCTTAATCTAGCAACAGACACTGACTTCTCATTGATACTGTTTTACAGAGAGGAAATGCATTTCTCTATGTTTGAAAGGATCGGTATGAAAAACATTTGTAAAATTCAGATGTTGTTTGAGAACCTTTATTTGCCTGATCTGATACTGAAAGTTTATGGCAAATTACTGGTCTCACACTTCCTTAAGCTGACACTCTTTGAGCCAATTTTAGTTGGCTGGGTGGTGGCAATTGGAGCAGTGATTGAAAAGGCACAAAACACTACAAGTTCATCAGCTGAAGGACCACACATGACTGCAGTACACACTGGAAGTGGCAGACAGGAGATAATGTTTGGATCCACCTGGCAGGCTTTGCAGGCGGGGATAGTGAAAGTGGTTAGACATGCCAGAAGGTATTTCTCAGCTGTGGATTGCCATACCCATGTCTCCTAAGAGGAGAGTTATGATGAGAAGCAACCACAGTATTTACCTTTTTTTCTTGAAAGAGGATAAAAATTTGCCCTTTAGGTGCTGAATATGAAATTTGTTTAGCTGTGATTACTCTTCTCTTTACCAAGCCAAATAATTTGACAAATGACATAAACAGGTGCAGTCTTGATATCTCTTCTACACGAAACAAAGCCAAATGCCATGAAAGCTCCAAATAATCCTTATTACATAAAATATCCTGTGCCAAAGCACTGTAATGAAAGATTAAGCTGTACACATAGACACTTTGCATCGTTAATCCCACTTGGACAGAAGCTAAAGATCTTTGCTTTTTTCCCCAAATTAAAATGATTTTTTGAGAAGTTTTTGTACTTTCCAAACTTGCCTGACTTTGAAAGCAAAATCTTTAAAACAGTAAAGGAAACAACGGGAAGGAGGGAAGGAGGGAAGGAAGGAAGGAAGGAA